>JSYX01000539.1:0-19650 GCA_000787465.1 Thermomucor indicae-seudaticae | reverse complement strand
GCCTTTGGAAACAACCTTCATTGCGCCAATAAAAGACCTTCTTCGTCTGCCTTGCGAGTAGGAGTATCACCGGTCAAAAGTCTTGTGCGGAAGGGGAACAAGCATCTCCGAACTTGCATGTGAATGTTCGTAGATAGGACTCTTGTGGATGGCATGGACAGTATAACAATATGACGGTTCAAAGAGTGTGTAAAGTCGAGGATGCTTGTGATATGAAGAAGAAACGGGAAGACAAAAGAATGTTGAATATTGAATGAACGCCCTTTGTTTAAATATCTATTTTGGCCGAGACATCTAACGTGGCATGATTGTACTAAACCCTTGCAAAGAGAAAATCTAGACATTTATGATGATGCATTGATGCGTTCTTCGTCATATTGACAGAGATGCCGAATACTTGGTGCTAAACATCGTTTAGTAAAAACAGCGAAATGAAAAATGAAAATCGTGCAAAATACTCGCCCGCAGCAGCGCCAAAAGATTTTTGCTTCAGCGCGAAATAGATGGAAAAACCCAGTACTGGCTTTTTCTTTACTTCGTATTTGTTTTCGACGCTGTAAGCGATACACCTTCTGTGACAACGGTGAAGCGTGCTTTGCGTCAATCAGATAACACATTTGAAGCTAACGAGAAAGTGTTTGCGGCCGAGTTATTATACATTTGCATAAGAAACTTGTGCGAGATGTGTATGTTTGTAAGAAGCTGCGACAATGGAACGCTTGGAACCATTTTTCCCGTTTCAAGTCGCAAGAATGCGTGCTGATCTGATGGATATTTGCTCACGCTGGCCACTTCGCTTATAAAAGCTGGTTGGGATTCGTTTAGTTTGCAAGATTTGGGCGAGTGCCGTTGGTGGTGGCACGCCTTCCCATTGGAATGATTGACTCACAGTTTTGGACGCTACAGGCTTTTCTGGGAGCTGATATTGAAAAAAGGCAACTCCCATCGTTCGACGTACGTCATGATACGTCTCGTGCATTGTCTACCCGAGGCGCAACGGTGCTGAGATGATACCTGAGTGTTGCCCTTCCGACGCCAGTTTTTGACCTTCTTTCAGGCGCAAGGCCTAATCTACAAACAGAAAAGACATATAAATATGATCGACGAACGCCCTCAAACTTCCTGCGAAACTGGCTTTGCGAATATTTTCCTTGTCCACGACAAGTCAGGAAGTTGTAATATCTAGTGTTGGGGATCACCAAACGTCATCGTCATTTTCTGGCTTGAGCCTACACTCATACTAAACAATTATGGCTTGCCTCAGACACAATAATGGCATAAATGGTGTAACACAAACGAGTGCGTCACTGAAACAGTGGAAACGAGTGCCCTTGACTTACGTCCGTTTTTCTTCTTTTTACTTGGACGAACACTAAGGTTTCTTATCGAGTCTATCGAGTTGAGTTCAACTAAGGTCTTAACGGGACCAAGGCGAGTCCTCGTTGGACTTGTTTGGGTCGGTAAGGCCGAACCCTACCGGATCTATCGAGTCCTGGAATCGTTAGGAGACTCTAACGAACACCATGCGTGTATAAGCATTGTAAGACAACGCATAACAGACAGTGTCATCCCTTATGAACGTTCTTGACGAGAGACACATTATCGACGTATATATAGGCTTCTGTGCTTGTTTTTCCCTCTTTTCCAGGAAACGGTCGCAGAGTGCTCGTTACGTCTTCAAATGGCTGGTAAACTAGATACAGTTACGATGAGTGGTATATTTGAATGGAAAGCTTAGTATGTTTTATCAGACGATGCGCAGTCCTCCTTGAAGAGCGTGAAGGGTGCATGGAGCGTTCCTTACGACGATTCGTCGATGTTGCGGTCTACCTTTCTGCAAAGCTGCTAAATACCGGAGACAGCGAGTTGTGTCAAAGGGTGTGTTTAGTGAAGGATGGTGATACAGTACCCGCGCGATATATCGATATTCTCGATATACCGATGGACCTGTTCAATCACGGATTTGCTTTTTCCAGGCGTATGTCCACTTGATATAACGATCGTATTTTTCCGTCACGGACCCTGCCGATATATCGCGCGGGTCCTGTACGTGCTGCATACTACAGGCAATAATAATAGGTCCCTGATTTTGTTTTCAAGCTCGGCAGCAAACTTGGATCGAACGATGAATTGACGAAAGAGAGGATGAGAGTCGCCCTACATCAATTCAATATAGATACAACCAGTGTACTATTCCGTACATGGAGGGAAGAAAAGACAACTCGACGCTGCTACATATCGCTGAGTGGCATAAGGACGAACGAATCAATAAAACAGAAGTCAAAAAATTCTGCAGTGTATAAGACCGTGAAAGCCGTGCGGATGAATGCACAGGTAGCGCGCGTTCTGACTCAATCCCTATGACTAAGCCAAAAAGTCAACCGCCATTCCAGAGTAAATCATTCATGATAATCTCGCTTTAGTCGACGCAAAAGAATACTGAAATCAGCAGAAAATGATAATTCAAAGACTAGTAGCAATAAAAGTTGTTTTTGCTGACTGTTATACGCTAAAGCAACTATACTCTTTGTCACCTCTTATCGCTCAATTAGTTAGACACTACCGTCTCCCCTTTTTGTTGTTGCTTTGTCAACGGCCAGCGATTTGTACAAACTCTCGCTGTTATTCGTTGCTGCTCTCCAATACCTTGGTGATACGACCGATCGCAATGGTTTTACCTGCTCCAATAATAAAATTCAGAAAATCTATATTCATTTCTATGAGAGGACATCAATTCTCACCTTCGTCACGGAGAGTGAAACGACCGAGCTGCGGGTATTCTTCAAATGTTTCAACGCAAATCGGGCCTGCTGTCTCAATTCGAGCAATCACCTTTTGACCCTGTTTGACAAACTGAGGAGGTCGCTTGGACTTCCTGCCTGTCTTCTTGTCAATCAAATGAAGGAGCGCACCAATCGTGATTTCTTCGACAGCAGCGTGAACGTGCATGACCGCAGTATAGCCAGCACAAATAATGTTCTTGTGTTCCAGAATCGCAAGCTGAGCTTCGAAAACAATCGTAGTCTTGACAGGCTTTCTCTTGTCGCAAAGCAGGAAACCGGGCATAATTTCCTGTAATGTTTGATTAAACATAAGGAATCAACATATTCTGGGATCGCTCGCCGTATGCTATACTTACATCTTCTTCTACGCCCTTGAGACGAATTCGCACGTTATCACCGCAAATGGCGTGCTCAACTTCTTCTTCGGTTTCATTGTAAATAGCAGAAATTTCACAAACTCGCTATGGACGTAAAGATTAATGTCAATGCTGTATATTTACTTAAAGTGAAAACTAATTAGCGTACCTTGTTAGGCATAAGCATGACGGACTGGTTCTTCTTAATATGACCGGACTCGATCTTGCCCACAATAATGGTGCCCATATCCTTGTACTTTTCAGCAACCGGGAACATGAGAGGCGCATTTAATTTGCGGTCCAAGGCTTGCATATTATCCAAATACTCCAACAGCGAAGGACCATCGTACCACGGACACTTGTCGCCAACACGATCTTTGATGTTCGCACCAGTGAAACCACTAACTGGCATGAAGAAGACGTCCGTCTTTGGATTGTAGCCCGTCTGCTTCAAGAATGGTGTAAACTTGGAAACGATCTCATCATAGCTGTCCAAAAAAGATCACACGTTAGTAGTCTTCCTTGTTCTTCTTGTTCCCAAGAAGGCTATTATTATCATCTTACCGAGCCTTGTCCCATGCCACAGTAGGGTCATCCATTTTGTTAACAGCCACGATCATCTTGTTAATACCCGAGGTCTTTGCCAGCATCGTATGTTCTCGGGTCTGACCGCCGCGTTCAAAACCAGTTTCAAATTCACCCTTACGAGCCGAAATCACCAAAACACCAACATCAGCTTGAGATGCACCCGTAATCATGCTTGGGACATAGTTCTTGTGACCAGGAGCGTCCAGAATAGTATATCGTCGCTTATCAGTTTCAAAGTAGGCTCGACCACATTCAACTGTTTTACCCTTAACATTTTTTTCATTGATTTAGTCCGCTGGAAGCTAAAAGGGGCAACCTATCCCAAAAGATGCGCTTTCTCACCTTTGCTCGCTCCTCATTGTTGGTGTCCAAAGCCCAAGAAAGGTACCAAGACTCACGACCAGCTTCCTTGGCTTCCTTTTCATATTTCTCCATTGTACGCTTGTCAACCATTCCCGTTAAGAACAAGATGTTGCCACCCATGGTAGACTTGCCAGCATCTAAAGCAGATAGCACAATTTTCAGCTTAACTTTGCCCGTTTAAAATCCCAAAACACAACTTACCGACGTGACCCATGAACACAATGTTAAGATGTTCTTTGCCATACAGATCCTGAACGATTTCGTCATCAACTGCATCCAATTCCTGGTTAACAGCATCGATTTTCTCTGCAGCCTTTTCGACAGCATTCTCGGCCTCCTTCTTGGACGCAGCTTTAGTAGCAGCAGCAGGTTTGGAAGCCTTTGGAGCTGCTTCAACCTTCTTTGCTGGTGCAGCCGCAGGTTCAGTCGGTTTCTCCTTGTCAGCTAATCAAGCGTATTATTAGAGTTGCGTTCAGGATTTCCTTGGTACTGATGACGATCATACCCGACTTCTGTTCTGAACTAGTAGTGGTAAGTTTCACCACCCGTGGTGCATCTAAAATGTTACGTCAGACGGAAAGCAACTAGTGATCGGGCCGCTCAGGAAAACATACTGGTAGCAGGTGCCGAAGGAGCGGAAGCAGCTGCGGGAGCAGGAGAGGGTGCGGGGGAAGCAGGCTTAAAGTTGCCAGGAATAAACTCTTTGGCTGCGAAATTTGGCTTCCATTCGGCTGCGTTTGGATTGAGTGTAAGTTTGGATGTTGCCTGCGAAAGTGAGTTGCCGTCCTGGCTCATGATGCGACCACAAGATTCAGCAAGAAACAGGAGAGAACAGAAAACAGGCTTTCTCGAGATTTTTTTTTGTGTTTGCTATCCGACGTCATAAGTCACGCGGAACTGCTCTATAAGGGCATTCGTTCGACTTCAGAAAGTTGTCTAACTTCCAGTAACCCACCATGTCTATGAAAAAGCTGCAAAGTAAGTGTAGGGGAAGCTGAACTGCGAAAGTGCAAAGCTTATTACGTCTTTGTTGGCTTTCGTGGCTATATTACCTCTACTGGGGAAGATCTAGTCTATTATAGTTACCAGCATTTCCACTGACTGACTGTTTTAAACAGCTGAAATTGACCGTGTGCTAAAGAAAGTGAGCGAAGGCGTCGACACATTCGAGACCATTTTTGAGAAGATCCAGTCGACGAACAATTCGAATCAAAAGGAGAAGTACGAACAAGATTTAAAAAAGGAAATCAAAAAGCTTCAACGGTTACGCGATCAAATCAAGACATGGCTTTCATCCAACGAGATCAAGGACAAACGTTCACTACTCGACAACCGAAAATTAATCGAGTCCCAAATGGAACGTTTTAAAGCCATTGAAAAAGAAATGAAGACAAAGGCCTATTCCAAAGAAGGCTTGTTACAAAAAGAAAGAATGGACCCAAAGGAGAAAGAAAAGCTCGATACCTGCGAGTGGATCACTTCGACCGTCGATGAACTCTCCAGGCAAATTGAAATGGCTGAAGCAGAGTTGGAAACCCTTCAGGGCACGTCAAAGCGCGGGAAAAAAGATCATGCCAAAGCAGAGCGTGTGGCAGAATTGGAACATCTTTTTGAACGTAACAAGTGGCATATTAATCGTCTGGAGTTGATCCTTCGATTACTGGAAAACGACCATATTCCTGCAGAAAAGGTTAGCTAGATTGATGCCACAAACAGTAGCCTTCGTCCGAGATTGTATATCTGTTTTGCTAAGACGCCTAGCTTTAGGTGTTAGGTATCAAGGATGACGTCCAATACTATGTCGAATGCAATCAGGTTAGTATAATTTACCTTTTGCCTTCCTGGGTATGTAATTAACCAATTCTGTCTATGTAAAGGAACCAGACTTTGAAGAGGACGAGTTTATATATGATGATTTGAACCTGGAAGAAGAGGAGGAGCTTTATGCGATAGGCACGGATGATTACTTTACGCAACACGACAGTAAGAGGCTCTTGTCGCTTTGCACAGTCATGTTAAACCTGCTAACTGTTTGAGGACTTCAGGCAAATCTGAATCCCGAACAGACAAGAACGATGAAGAAAAACCTGCATCCTCGACGAAACGAGCAGGGAAAGATAAGGACAAGGAAAAAGATAAGGACGAGGAGGTAATGTCCAACATAAGCTACCGTTGGTCACATTTTTCCTAATAGGAAGGAATAATAGGCTTCTCCTGCACCTTCTTCCCGTGTAAATAAAGCTCAAACCCAACCGAGCCCGAAGACGAGTATGTTTGCCAGAAATTGTTTGTTGTTTCAAAGAGACGTAGCTCACCCCACCCTTTTTCTTTCTTTCAATAGAAGAGTCCCATGGTGTACCTTCTGATGACAGTAAGCGTCAACTTTCCTTCGCCAGTCGCATGTATGAGGCTGACGTCGCGATCATAGCGAGACATTCAAGCCCTTTGAGAACACCTGCAAGTGGATCATCTAATAAGACTCCTTCAGAAGGCGCACCGCCGATTTCGTCTGGTTTGAAATATGCACAAGCTGCTGCTGCCGGTGTGGCAACATCATCTTCGCAAGACAATGCCGCTAAGCCGAGCTCCAAGGCTGACGAGAAGAGTAAGTTGGTGCATTAGTATCGGGATCAAGTTATGATATCAATTCAGTAACTGTTACGGTTCTATACAGACCACGAAAAACCAGTTGAGAACGCTTGGGCTGAACCTCCAAAGATCGTGGATCAACTGAAGCATTCGGGCTCATCAACGGATGCACAAAAACAGCAACAACAACAACAACAACAGCAGCAGCAGCAACAGCAGCAACAGCGAGTACAGCCTTCGGCACAGACACAGACACAGGCCGGTCCTGGTCCTCAGTCGCTCCTCGCATCCCAGTATTCGGCTGCGAAAGTGAGTACTAGTGGGGTGAGGGTGGCATAACACTTCTATACTGACGATCATTATATCTTAAACAACAAGTCCATCGCGGATCCTGCAATTCTTTACCAAACTACTTCACAAGCCCCCCAAACTACTCAGGATTCTTCTGCAGATGCACATTTACCATCTTCCTTGGCTGACTTGGCTCCTGCGTTTGAAGCTGTCAAAGCAAAAGGTGAGTTGTCTATCTAGCCGATTGGAGATCCTCCGTCTTTTTCTTCATCCTCTAAAGAGATGATGATGATGACCAGGTGCAGGAAAAGGTGATATGCTCTACACTCATCAAATGTTGGATGCAAGTCTTCAACATGTACCGGACCTTATTGATTCTGAACGGTAAAGAAAACCGTATAGTGTTCTGTTACGACTTTGGATTAATCAGACCAATAATATATATAGACCCAAGGTATATCAGCCGCGAAATCCATATCCTACCCCAAGTTACTATCCGCAGCAACCATTACCAATGTTCGATAATCCAGCGTTATTCGAAAAGTTCGACATGGATGCACTTTTCTTCATTTTCTACTATCAGCAAGGGACTTATCAACAGTAAGTTTTTCACAATCGCCTCTACTACTAGGAGTTTTGATTGCTAAGTGCAATAAAAAATAGGTACCTGGCAGCAAAGGAACTGAAGAAACAGTCCTGGCGATTCCACAAGAAGTATCTGACATGGTTCCAAAGACATGATGAACCCAAAGTCATTACAGAAGATTATGAACAAGGAACGTACATTTACTTTGACTATGAAGGAGCATGGTGCCAACGTAAGAAGACGGACTTTAGGTACGTTACAGATAATGAAAAGACGACTGTATTCGTACTGACAATGCACGAAACAAAAGGTTCGAGTACCGGTATCTGGAAGAAGCATAAATTTCCCCTATGTACTGCTCAGTTCTTTTCTCCCTTAATTACCATCCATTTGCCGTCAAGTATTATGCTATACAACTAAACTGGTTTGGTCCTGCGTCTTTCATGCTTCTCAATCGCTTTGGACTTATATCTTTAATTGCATCCCTTCGCTATCCATAACAATTTCCACAGCAAGGGCAACATACCATAGATTATCGGAGTATAGGACCATATTTGGGTTTCGAGTTCTGCTTGATTTGCCTTCTGTCAGCTGCGCGCCATCAGCCCAATTTGATTCTTGACACTTCGGAAAGTGCTAAATTGAAAGCCACGGACGGTGTATACTCTACTCTAGTCGCGCTGGCTCTGCTGCTTTCGGAAAATACCTTTGTCAATTTCTTTGTTCCCTTTTAAATGTCATTGAAGCGCAAATTCTCGCTCACGGATACCACCTACTTTAATAACGATACCAGCAACATCTTTTATAACATGGGTGCTAAACAAAGCAGTACAGCAGCACAATTACACAGTTCAAAACGCAACAAGCGATCCAACAGCAATAACAGCAACAGAATGCCACCCTCCATTCACGTGTCGTCAACCCTTGGTCGCCAACAAACTTCGTCTTATCCAATGTACGCGAAATCCAAACCAGACGACGACGAGGACTGTATAATGGGAAGGTATATCATAAAGAGACAACGCGAGTGTTTGCAATGACAATAGTAACTTTGCAACCCAAATGTATGACTTCTAGTGCAGAGGTACATATATTTCCGTTTTTTCTTACCTGGCAATTCGCGTTCTCAAACAGTGTTTGTATAGTTGGATGAACATCAATGTGAACGCTGGTTCAGCATGTACGCAGATCCAGATGATCCAAACGTAATTTCTCCAGAGGGCGCACAGCTGTTTTTTGAAGATCTCGGTTTATCAGTTGACGATGCAAGTTATTATTTGATCTTTTGTTTCTTAGCGTGCAGTTTTACATGCTAAATGCTGAACGTTATATATAGATACGGGTGATTGCGTTGGCATGGAAGATGAATGCCGCAACAATGGGTATAGACGACAGAACAAAGCAAGCAGAAACATGTTGACGTCAACGGATATTGTTAGGATATATTACCAAAGAAGAGTGGATGGTCGGCATGCGTTCCTTGGGGTATACGTCCAAAACTACTGTAGAAATAGGAAAGAAGAAATGACTGACCACTGGAAATATAGAACAGACTCGATGGAGAAACTCAAACAAAAGCGTCCAGAGCTAGAGGCTATTGTTCGTGATCCGGAAAGGCAAAAAGAGCTGTATCGTTATACGTTTAATTATGCCAAAAACAAGGACCAAAAATGCATGGATGTCGAAGTACGTTTGCTCTCCTAGTATGAAGCGCCACACTGCCCACTCATTTACAAATGCGCATAGATAGCGTGCGCTTTATGGGCTATGATGTTGGGTAACGATTACCCTATTGTTGGCGAATTCATCAGATTCTTGCAGGTACTTTCTCTCTTATATCCGGTATGATACACTCATTTTAACGTGCTGGGTCTCGTTTAGGAAAAGAAACCTGTGCGTGTGATTAACCGCGACCAGTGGCAAAGCTTCCTCGAGTTCGTAACAACAATATCAACAGATTTGACAGATTACGACGAAACATCTGCATGTAAGATAACTGACAGCAGGCTTGATGCATGGATAATTCTTTAACTTTCTTCCTCTTTCCTAGGGCCCGTGCTCTTTGATGAGTTTGTGCACTGGAGACGTCGAACGTAATTCATGGATTTTTCGGCTGTAAATGCCATTTTTTGCGCGGAATTTAAGTTTCCCATTACAATTTCAACAACGAAAGGAAAAAAAAGTACTCTGAAACAATGAGGATCTGTTACTATGATCTGTTGAATGTCGATCGTACAGCCACACCTGAAGAAATTAAAAAAAGCTATAGAAAGCAAGCGCTCATATGGCATCCCGGTATGGGCTGTGATCTTCAAATGAATGTTGTCTGGTTGCAACTAAACAGTTAATCAGACAAAAATGCGGATCGAGTGCAAGAAGCTACCGAACGATTTGCAATGATACAGGAGGCCTATGAAGTCCTTTCGGATCCTCATGAACGAGCTTGGTATTTTTATCTGGTCTTGACTTGTACGGCTGGGTCATTTTTACTGAAAATATTACCGAACTGTCTTTAGGTACGATGGACATCGCGATGCTATTCTGCGTGGAGACGATCACGCGGGGCAAAAGGATAGTAGTGCCGGCATGACTGCTGAAGATCTCATGCGATATTTCAGCGTGTCCGAATTTCATGGTTACGATGATTCGGATAGAGTACGACAAAGTTTGCTTGATTTAAAGGGAGTGATCCATGGTTGTTATTAACAAACTCTTTCAGGGATTTTATACCGTATATCGCAAGCTTTTTGACAAGTTAAATGAAGAAGAAGAAATGGCATACCGTAATGATCCCGCAGAAGACGGTGCATCATTTACTAGATACCCTTCGTTCGGGAACTCCAAGACACCCTTTGCAGACAACGATGGCTTCCTGGGATATGGTAGTTATGTCCGGGATTTTTATGCGGCATGGACCAACTTCTCGTCCGTCAAGTCTTTCAGGTGGATGGACAAATGGCGGCTTTCGGAAGCGCCTAACCGATATGTTCGGCGAGCGATGGAGAAGGAGAACAAAAAAGCTCGTGAAAATGCTCGACGAGAATATAATGATACTGTCAGGGTAAATTTGGTTACATTGAGCGTTTTCCCCGATATTTGTGTTAATGAGACGGTACATAAATTGAAGAGCTTGGCTAGGTTTGTACGCAAGCGTGATCCACGGTACAAGGCATTTCAAGCAGAAGAGGAAAAGCGAAAAGAAGCAGCGGCTGCAGAACAGAGGGCTAGAATTCAAAGAGAAAGAGAAGCGCTCCAAGCCCAGGCAGCTGCCTATCAAGAGCAAGAATGGGCCAAGATTGATAACGACGGTTTGGAAGATTTACTGTCGAGCGAAAACGAAGAAGAAGAACAAGTCGAGTCAAGTGAATTTTACTGTGTTGTATGCGATAAATACTACAAGAGCGAACGACAATTTGCTAGCCATGAGATCAGTCGAAAGCATGTCAGACTCGCACAGGCAATGAAGGAAGAAATGATGGCGGATGAGGAGGCCTTTGATTTTACGGGTTCCTCTACTACACCGCAAGAAGAAAAACAACCAGAGGACGCGTCCGATGTTGGAGAGAGCAATGTCCAAACGGCAGGGAAATCCAAAAAGAAAAAGAATAAAAATAAACAAAAGATGATGCCACGATGGGGTCTTGAAGAAGAAGATCAAGAAATAGATGATGTGGCCGCCTTGACAGCTGCATTAGAGTTAGAACAAGCTCGGCGACGAAGAAACAAGGGAGGCAACGCTGAAACAATTATAGATGAGCAAAATACAAAAGAGCCAACAACAACAACAACCGCAACGGTAGAAGATAAAGGAGATTTATCAGAGCAAGACAACAAACCGGAAACTCCCGCAAAGACGAAAAAACAAAAGCGAAAGGAGAAACGAAAAGAAGCTGACAATGCTGGGGTTAGTACTACGAGTAGTAGAGTCCTTTGCAGGAGAAAATTAATTACTAATGGCGTCCTATTACAGCATCGTTGCAATGTATGCGGGAGTGATTTCAGTAGTCGTAACCAGCTGTTCAATCACATCAAGGAGACGGGTCATGCTCTGGCGGTTCCTTTAAAGCAAGGGAAATCAAAAAAGCGTTGATGTAAAATAAATACGTGATTTTTGCGACATAGAAGAACGGGCACATTGTGTAATAATACATGTCAACGAATTCTTGATCTAGGGGGTTCAAACTGTCAAAATTTGAGCGTAAAAAATTTTCGTCCTTTCAAAACGTCAAAATTCGGAAACCGTCAATAAGGTGTCTTTTCAGTCAGTGTTCGAAAAATTATAAATCTCGAACATTCAGTGCGAATATCCAAGATACTAGCAATTCTTTAAAGCTGTCGACGTCAGTCATCTCAATAATTGCGAAGTGTCATCTAAGACAAGTACATACCTTGTATGCATTATTAAATGATTTCTAAGTATCGTGTCTGACATAGCTGACAGTCCAATATCACGACCTTTAAGCACAGCAAGAAGAGGTACTGCTGGATACACCTAAATTGAATTAATCATCCGAATCGTTAGTTTCATGTCGTTGTATTATAAAAGTGGGTAGAAGTAATGTTTATCATCTCATTTGGTGTCCATCCCCGGATAAACCCGGGTCGCAACCACTCTTACTAGTCCCTTTTTTACTTTTATATACCCAAAAACTTGCTAATCTCGATTACATATTGAGCTAATTACGCCATTTTATGCCTGGTCTATAGGACCGGGCGTGATATCTCAGGAAATGAATTTTACACAGAGACAAACATAATGGAGGGGGATCAAAGTACAAGTAGCTTCTGTGTAATACGGTATCCGCTTGACTTAGTAATGGTTTTTACGAATGATCAATATGACAACGGCCTTCTGCATAAGAAATCTTTGTAAAACACAGCGAACAGGAACCTTCTTTAAAAGTATTCACTTTCTTGGTTCAACAGTGAACACTGCGTAGAGAAGCCAGCACTCTACATGAATGGCGCCGGAACAGATGAGTTAACAAAACCCTGGCCATTGGGATACATATATAATGCTTACGTAGCTTGTTTAGAAATGCTTGGAAATTTTGCCGCTGTCACAATACAGATCATGCACATCTCGGAAAAATTGCTCGGAAACACTAGACATCGCAGCTCCTACTACCCGACGATTAAATTGTTTTCTGTCCTGGAAGTTAAATGCGTAAACTGAAAAATGATCAGGGGAAATTAGTGACGTCGCAAGAAACACGTCTACAGTGCTTTCCGTCAATTTAAAACCCGTTAACTTTCATCCCTCCTTATTTTGGCAGAAGCCGGAGGACCGTTTATACTGTTAACGGGCAAAGGTACTTCTAAACTTTGAATATTTCTGCTTGAAAAGTTGGGTTTTTCTGCCATATCTTACTTCTTTCTGTATATCTCGCAATGACATAAACCATTTCGAGCGCATCCAATGTCTCCTCACCCGGCATTTCAAAAGCACATACGTGCCTGTGTACGTGCGTCTCGCATTTCACTCCACTTTATGATACACAGACCTTTGCGGCACTTTTGGCGCTCTTGCTAAACTTAGACATACATCTCCTTTTCAGTATTTATCATCTACGTCCGCAATGTACGTGTCAGAGCTTCTCCCATAGAAAGGTTATTTGTCTATACTGACTTGCTTCTGACTACTAAACCCATAAAAACAAGGCTGGGGAGACTTAGTACGCTCTATGTCTAGACAAGGCACGTTATGACAGCACGTAGGATGTTACCGTCGAAACAAGAGGGCAAATGCAGCAATCAGATCCTACTTGCCAGCTCACGGAAGGCAAGTATCCAGGCATTGACCCCTTTAACTTTCAATTCCCCGTTTATTTCCGGGTCTCAGCAGTAATCCTGACCTTGAAAATTGACAGGGTACCCTCTGTATCATTTCTAACTGGTTAAGACGGTAGCTTGGAGCCCTCTGTGTTCAAGAGAAGCAGTAACTGCCAATCATTAAGTTCGGTATCAATCGACAGGTTTCAGTTACGTTTGCATTATCAAATGTTTAATTAACAGTACGTGTCAAGAACCATATAAAGGATAAGCTCTATTCGTGAGTATATCTTTAATGTACAACCGTCATTGTACAAAACAACTTATAGTTACTCGACAATCATGAAAATGCGTAAGAATTTTATACAACGTGATAACTCTGGATGGGCGTATTAAACTTTTTTTTCTTTCTTGGGAGATGGTCGTTCAAGATTAAAATCTATTCAAGCTGAACCGTGGCGCCAACAGTTTCAAGCGCCTTCTTTAACTTTTCAGCTTCCTCCTTTGGCAGATTCTCCTTCAAGACCTTTGGAACACTCTCCACAAATTTCTTCGCGTCTACCAAGCTCAGACCAGCCAAGTTCTTGACTTCACGAATCACCTTCGCCTTTGCACTGGCATCCACTTTCTCAATCTTTACACTGAATTCCGTCTTTTCAGCTGGCTTTTCCTCTTCAGCAGGAGCAGCACCAGCAGCGGCACCCCCCGCACCGGGCACGCCACCAGTTGGCATAGCCATCGGCATAGCAATTTCTTGGATGTTCAAACGAGTCTATGTACCGATACAAACGTCAGATATGGACGCTTCCATTATCGTCGTCGTTACAATCCAACATACCTTCAGTTGAGCAACGAGTTCAGAAGTCTGCAACAGAGTCAGTGACGCAATTTGGTCTACAATGTTGGCAATCTTTGGGTCGACCTGGCCGCCGGCGGACCCAGGCGTAGGCAGTGGTTCTGTGTTGGTGGAGTAGCAGCGTCGTGCAAAAACAGGAGCAACACTAAATTATTTTTCAAGTAAGCGGACAAAGGTTGAAGAGGGGCAATGGCTGAATAACAACAAAAGCGCTATGTACCGTGTGGATTGCCGAACTGCAGCAGTAGTACGCGTGAACAAAGTCGTGGAAGCCCGGAGCTATTAAATTTCACATAATAACAAGTGAGTGGCTGACCCTCTGTCAGTGAGCACATTGGACATTGCCCCTGCTATACCATTGTAATAAAGACGGCCTTTTTTTTTAGCTTGGAGACGGGGTACTGAAGACCAGGCGGAAACGAAGAATTTTGTTTATAGAAATCGTCACGACGTGACTTCTCGTTCGGCAAAAAAGAAGCCGGCTTCTTCTCACTCTGCAGGCCTGGATATCTTAAAGAAACAATGATCAAAGCCAAGTGTGTTAGAGGCAAGGCTTTTATTTATTATACTATGGATGCGGTATAAGGGTGACATGGCACTGGTAATACAGCGTGGGTTCGATGACAGCTGTTTTCCTGCCCTTACTGTTCCCTCGATAAACGTTTTCAGGGCCAGAAAACACATCGACCTTGGCTAAACTGTATTGTTATGGCAAAACTTCTTTCGTTGCATACGATGCCACGATACCGACACGGAATACTCACATGTGCATGGGCTCGTTTTCTGTATGATGCTCGTCACGGACTGCCATGTCTTAAGCCTCCAGGCAAACAATGTCTTTCTCTTTGACGATTTTTGCTGACGCTGTATCAAGGGTAAATGTCGACAGCGCGATAATTAAGACCAAATTTTGCTTTGAAAGGATGTTTGATATGCCTTTTGGTGCTTTCAGCTACAAAATTTCTGATCTATATATAGCGTTGTAATGTTCAATGGAAACTGCGTACGTATCTTTAACGCGAGCATACGCATTTTTGGTAAAATCACCAAGTAAAAGATCAATGGGTTATCAGGGTCCAGACACACGCAGTCAGGTGACACATATTGTGTTCATCGCGTGATGCATCGCATTTGTGCATTTGTGACACAGGGTCCAAATGCGTGCAAAACCCAGGTACAAGCCATTCCCGTTAAACCTACGTTTCCTTCTCTGTTTTCTCGACTTTTCTGGTTTTCTCTCTTTTTTTCTATTTATCCAGTCAATTTTCTTCGTATGCGCGACTCGCGTCTCACAGTCGCTGACGTTGTCTGGTTGCCCATTTCGAAACTTTACAAAGCATCCTGATTCACGAACCGGTCTTGTATCTCATGTCCAGATCGTCCACTGCACCCAAAGGGCTTCTACGGATCTTGGCGCATGTTGCCGTCTTTGGCGCACTAATATTCCTGACGCTGTGGGTGCCCGATCCCGCCCCGCCTCCTGTCACCCGCGATTGGCAAGCTACTGACCACACTGTACCTAACGCAACGATATTCCCTCACACGCGTTCAGCGTCCAAGACAGCAGACGTATTTCATGACACGTTATGGCCGCAGTTTGTGGATTGGCGAAAAGGTCCTATATTCTTAACACCTTACTTTTTACACTCTCGTGCCTCCAGCTAACGCAGTTCAGGATCAATTATCTATCTAGATTCCTGGGTTTTTTCTCCACCAGAGCCTCCAAATGTCGGTATATTTGCGCGATCATTGCAAACGTATACAGGCATGGGTCATAACCATGAGGAACTCAGAGCCATTGCATCCAAAAATAAGAATGTGATTAATACAGCTGACGATTTGACGGTGATCATTGATTTCCAGCGAAAAGAGGATGGGGAGGCACAGATGGAGGCCTTAATTCATCAAACGATGCGAGTTCATACTGTTTGGCTCATTTGCGATCCGGAACTGGAGCATGCGGCAGAAGAGTTTGCAATTCGCTATCGGGATATAGTAGTACGGGTTGTTAGGAGCAGACAAACGGCGACTGGCGACTATCCAAAGGGATCAGCAGGCGCGTCGCGTTGGTTATCGTCTGCATCACTATCGCTGATAGAGACAGAATGGGTGTGGATCCTCGAGAGCGGTGTTGTTCCTACTTCTTCAGAGTATATAGCATTTATGACCGGTCTCGTTGAATCAGAAGAATATGCGGACACCTTGCTGGGCACTCACGCGACGTTGTTGTCTTCGAATTTCCGTGATGGCGGTGAAGTTGAAGACATTATATGCTTTCCCGACGTCGATCGCGTAGTCCCTAGTGTGACCCAGCCTGTCGATATGGTGCACGGTTCCTGGTGGCTCCGGAAGTCATGGCTATTATCTCTCCTGACGACAGCGTATGTACGTCCAGATGAGCTATCTGCACCGCTGCCATTCTATATTTCGTATATGCTTCGCAAATATGGCAACATCCCATCACTTGTTTTACCCGACCATGCTGACTATAGTCTGCGGATGGATAGCTCAAAGACTTGTCAAAGCATCTATTCTGCCCTTAAAAGCCGCGATGCAAACTGGTCGGGCTTACTAGCTTTGCGTACTAGCCCTTCTGCGTTGGATTACCGCCAGACCACTGTCAGGAAAGCGAAAGAGCGATTAGATACCGTACTGTTTGTTGTCGATGGACCAGAACAAGCGGTCGCGTTTCATCCTCTCATGTGCCGGTATCACTATACAGTGCACGCGGCTGTAACTGGAAAGAATCGCGGATTATCTGGAGCAACATTCGCGAGTCTGTTAAAGAAAACCGGTTGCTTCCAACGAGTTATCGTGCATGACATTGATGTCTCGCTTTCTGACGATCACGCCTCTATCTTTGAAATTACTCATGAGGTGTCTCAGTTATTACAGGTGTTACAGCCTTCTGCACTTATATACATTCGCGCCGGACAATCCATGTCACTTGCTCTCAAGGCTGCAGCCAATGGACAGAACCGCGTAGCCATTGGTCTGCCAGCCGCAGAAGTACGTCATGCTCTTTGGATCGCGGATCTGCCAGTCGAGTCGTTAAAACGTACGTTGGTTAGTGTACTATTGAAGGATGTTTATCATAAGTAACATTTGTTTGCTTCTTTTAGATTGGAACACTCCTGATATCACGCTTATTGTCATAACAGATCGACGACCCCATTCATTATCTCGCCTTCTGCGATCTACTGAAAAAGCATACTATCTTGGTGACGATGTGGATATAGTCGTGAATCTAGAGCAGTCCTCAGACAAAGCGACGAGAATGCTAGTAAACGACTTTGGGTGGTCACACGGCAAGAAGAGATTAAGACATCGTATCCGAAAGGGTGGATTAATGCCAGCCATAGTTGAATCATGGTACCCACACAGCAATCATCACTACGCAGTACTACTTGAGGATGACGTTGAAGTATCGCCTCTTTTCTACGTGTGGGCAAAGTACAGCATACTACGGTACCGATATAGCGGCGGCAACACTGAATTATCAAAAGCAATGTATGGCATCAGCCTGTATTCTCCCCGTAACGTGGAATTGCATCCAGCAGGCCGTCGTCCGTTTCATCCGGATAATGTACTTCTTAATCTGTATCCACCACGTATGCCATATCTTAGCCAAATACCATGCAGTTGGGGCGCAGTCTATTTCCCTGAGCATTGGCGAGAGTTCCACGAGTACCTGACAGCCCGCTTGATGGACGAACAGCAGAACAACTTACTAAACATCACAGTTCCCAATAGTCGGTCGGTCCGATGGAAAAAGTCCTGGAAAAAGTACTTTATTGAACTCGTGTATCTTCGGGCGTACGTGATGCTGTACCCAAACTTTCAATCTTTCGAGTCATTTTCGACCAATCACCTTGAGACCGGGACGCATGTCAAGTCCACCGAAAAGCGTAACAATGCTATCAGCAGCTTCTTGGTCCCCTTGATGCACCGTGACACTATTCTTGATCAACTTCCTCAGCACCGTTTACCCGATTACGCGGATTTACCGGTACTTGATCTTTGGGGAAACCTAGTATCTCACGAGATCCTCGACGAGACAGCATCCAGATGGCACGGCGCGGTATCAAGCTGTCCCCGTTCAACTGGCCAGTATGATCCTAAAGACATATTGTGCCCGTTCCCCGAGTCAAGGTCTGCGACTGTAGATAACGAGACGACAGCGACGAAGAAAAATAAAAAGCCCGTAACAAAGTATGCCGTCGAGCCTATTCAGTATGTGACGACGATGACCGATTTCGGTTTGACTTCTCCAGGAGCGATCGTCGTCGAAGATGATCACGACGATCTTCTTTTACCTCAACCGATTGATGTGGCTGTTATGCCAACGGATCCTGATGAGAAGAGTGTATTCATCCTGGACGATGAAAAGGAAGACTTTCAAGATGACCTACAGAATCTCATTAGCTTGTATCAACCAGTGGATTTGGAAGATATCCTTGCGGCAGATGCCGAAATGGCACTGGAAGACTAGAACTTATTAGCTTTACGTACAAATAATAAGTATTTCATAATGATGACTATATTGCAGAAGAACAAAGGGAAATTGCGCGTTTTTGTCTGGGTAAGAAGGCCCATATACAGTGTGGTTAACTTTAATACCAGCATTCATGTAATGCACTACGGACTACTATAAAGGACATTCAAAGAAGTTGTCAACGTGTACTGATTGCAGGACACCCAATGGAAAAAGCATACAAAACAAGGATCAAGTTACTTGAGAATGCAATGCGAGTATAATGTTGCTAATTAACGTAACTGAGAGGAAGTCGGATGGTATTCAGCGCTACATTGCACTTTTCTTTACTATTGGCGGCTAGTGTCTTTAAATATCATTTCCTTTTTTTGATTCGGTGGGGAGCCCAGGTCTTCCCCGCGTGACACCGGCCGACAGTTGCCGGCGTAGTCGTTGTAGTTGGCACGGCTGCGGCCTGCACACTCTCTCTGAAGTACCCGCCCAAGGTAGGGTTCGAAGGTCAAGCCGAAGCCATCCCTCCCATAACTTTATCGCGAAGGGCTAAAGTAAATCCTTACAACCGAGCCAGGGCTGCGAGCCAAGTGCAATGCTCTCGACACCCCTACTAGCAACAACAGTACTGGCCGAGGCATCATCCACATCAGAACTACCATGATGCCAAGAAAGCTCCCCAAGTTATTACACTTTGAGTAGTCTCTCGAAAATGTAGTAGAGACTGAAAATTGACAAGTTGTGGTATTGGCATTTCAGTGCCCGCTTCTCTAGGTGAACCTAGAACTGCAAAAAGTGACGAAAAGACGTGTCTCACTTCATTCTCATACTATCTGGCATCTCGTGCTCTTCTTTCTAGTGACTTTTTGTTAGAATGAATGTTCATAAAAAAGCAAGAACTGATATTTTGTAATAAGAGACAGCCGTGGGCATGCAGCGGTCCCTATTTGGAAGCTTGGCTTTATGCAGCACAAATGAAC
>JSYX01000537.1:0-24650 GCA_000787465.1 Thermomucor indicae-seudaticae | reverse complement strand
GCTGTCGAAGGGATCCCTCTGAAACATGGACAGTCCTTTTGTGTGTCCTGCGTGTCAAGAATGCTCATTTGTGTCTTCTTGCCACAGGGCGAGCGTTATATACTAATTACCTCTATCTGTTTATTGCAGCTTGGTGCAAGGCGTTCCACTGGGAATGGGGAGCCAGCCAAGAACTATTTTCCATTGCATTTTCGAGAGAACTTTATACATCATGACTCGCTATCTCTTTTCCATAGGTGTTGTACCTATTCACAGCTCATCTTGTATATGTGTATAGCATCAACTAGTAACGAGAGCTCATCGTGGCCTCAAAAGTGCCCTGTTCAAGTGTTCTTTAGATCCGGATACCTCCTGCATCGAAATCTATCAAAGAAATGCAAATCCCGTTCGCTTCCAGCACCTTTTTGTTTGCACGCACGTGCGATTATGTATTATTAAATAAATGTACATATTGTACCTTACTGATCGCTTGCCAGAGAAAACACGGAAGGAAATATCGTTTAAAGTTGCTGCCGTAAAGCGGACTCGTTAGGCACACCATGAGTGCATGGACGCAAGCAGTTTGTTTACCTCTGGATTTCATAAGCAGTATACGTACTGCAGGAAACCCTTTATGACAACTGTGTCTCATATCCCATCCTTTAGACCACGCTGCAAAGAAAAACTCGGATTCTATATAACTCTATGGGATGTGCAACGCACTTGTAAAATGGTCATATCCACCCGGTTACAGGTTTGTTAATTGTCAGACTTGTTTTGAGCAAGAAGACTGATCATAGCGTATAACAACTGAGGGAAAGGGTCCCTCCTCTGAGCGTAAGAAGAGACCGCCTTTTTTCAGAGCCGTCGTGAATTGGAGAGTGTTCGTCTCTTATGAGAAACCATGATAAACAGGTGTGTGTCTTAGAAAGTCAAAAGCTCGATCAATTTTCTATCCTACCATTCTTAGTGCAAACCGTATATGGTAAACAGAAAGTATGAGGAAGGAATATATCGAGGATGACCCATTATCGGATGGTGCGACTCACAAGTCTAATGGTTACTAATCTCTCTCAATTTGACAGAGCAAAGTAGCACTTTGGAAAGACCAAGCCAGCAAAGGAGAAACCGGAATTGGTCTTTTTAATAGCATGTTGAAAAAAAGCCATGGTGAGTGTGCAGAAGCTATAATACATGATAAACCATCTTGCATTATTTAGCTGTAGATTCGGTCAGACCATAAATATATCAACATTTAAGTTACAAATGCACAACTTCACAGGTGAGGTATCGTGTCTTATAGATACCAGTCCTGAAGTTTGATCTTTGCGACTATTTGCGTCTCGCTACATAACAGGCCGTTCTATTCGTAACTATCTCTATCATCATGCAATCAGAAAGACTCGGACCGTTTTCCTCCCATATTGTGGAGCAAAAATAAGCAAAACATTCAAAAGCCAGGAACTTAAACTTGTCATGAAGAAGCACGCAAAAGTTTGGCGTGCCGAATTTATGTAAGTTCTCTCGCTCCTAAAGTCATGGTTAGCTGACACTTCCTCAATGACATTTAATTACGGATGCTTACTGCTGTGAGACTTGTTTCAACGGTCAGCGAAATTTTGGATCTCCGTAACCGATATGAGAATCATGTGTCAAAAAACCCGTCACGTCCTCGTTTCAAAGAAGATTGCGCATGCAGTTTGGCCATCTTCTTCTTCCGTCTAATCCTTATTGGTAAGTCGAGGATTTCTTTGCTCGTACTACGCTGTTATTTCTTGCGATAAAAAGGCCGTTCCCAGCGCTTCTCTTCCCGACGCGCGGCCCTCGCCCGCCTGCGTCATAGCGGGAAGGCGGTTCTTCCGGCCACTGACCACATTTCCTCCAAGTTCCGTCGAATCCTTATTTGTAAGTTGAAGACGTGCCGCACACACTATGCTCTTACGTATGTGTCATAATTGCAGGCTGCTGCCGCTTCTCGCTTGTCTGCCTCTCATCCGCGGCCCTCACGAGTGCATCGAGGCGGAGAGGCCCTTCCTTTGGCGCCGAACCCTTATTGGTATGTGTACGACTTTTTGCTCATACAATGCTCTTATTCCTTATGATCGCAAGGCGCCCGCTCGTCTCCCGTCGCTCTCGTATGCGTGGCCCTCACGAGTGCGTCTAGGCGGAGAGGCATTTCCTCAGGCGCCAAACCCTTATCGGTACGTATTTCCGACTCTTTTTATCATACAATGCTCATATGGCTTATGATGCTCAAGGCGCGTTTGCCGTCTCCTCGCCTTTCCCGTCCGTGGCCGCTGCCCTTCGACGCGGCATTCAGCATTTATCAGAAAAAGGACATCTGGACCATAACCGCAACGTGGAAAGCGTTTGAAAAGAGCGCTTATTTCAAGATGACAACCGCCGCGCCCGCTTTGGTGGAAGTGTTCATGAAGACGAAACCAAAGAAGAATGATGTGATTGTTGGTGGCCGGTACCGCCTTCAAACCTTCCAGGACCTGCTCACAGGCTTCCCGTACTCAAGGGCGTTTTACGTCGTGGCATCATATGCGGAGTCCGCCAGAACGGGCCAGAGACGGGTGGCCTCGTCGGTCGAGTCTGTTGGAAAGAGCAGTGCCTGCTTCGCAGTTCCTCTCGTGTTCGTAGGTTAGATACTCTGCTTTTAACTTTTAAAAAAACGTTATCAAATATCTTTCGACTAACGAAGCAGCTCACACTTGAAGGGACTCCGTTTGTGAGCACCCTTGACTGCCCTGCACGATACGGTGCCGACCCTGCATGACATGTACCAAACGGAATGCGGCCACGGTAAAGGTATTCACCTTGTGTTTGTGTAGCGTAATGGCACGTCACTAAGATGACCTTTCGCATCAGATACCATAAAACACAAATATGCTGCAGTATGGATTGTGCGAAAAAATATACCAGGAATATGAGGATAATGAACACTCTAATGTTAGCCTTTTTACGTTGTACGCTTTATGATAAACTTCCTCCTTTTCTTTTCGTTCATTGTAAACAACCATCCGATGCATATGACATGGCGGTTATCTTCTATAGTAAGTCGCTGGTTTCGAGCTAGAGTCATACCTAGTTCTATACGTTCCACGGCATGCTTTAACCTGACGCCAAGCAAAGCGAAAGCCATCAACAAAGACATCACACTGAGAGCTTTCTAAGATGATTGTAAGGATATTTCATAAGCGACAGCGTAATGCACGTTTAAACTTTTATATTTATCATTACATGTAAGAAAGAGATACTTGATCGCCACTAAAAGTTAAGAACAAGATATGATAATCATTATTTTTAATCTTCGTGAATACAACTTTTCGACTCGGGGGTGCACGGATGCTGCAGTGTGTACGCTGTGGGAGGAGATCACAGCTGAGCGCGGGACGGTCCTCCGTTTGCCATGACCAGCATCATGAGTTCCGAGTTCGGACGTATGACTACCGAGAGATAGGTTTGCCAGCCAGGACATCTACAATCTCTTGATATGTTAAAGTCTCATATTCTATCAATGCATTTGCTAGTCGATCAAGTTCTTCTCGGTGCCTCGTCAAGATCTCTCTTGCCCGTTGCTCCGATGACTCAACAAGATGCTTGATCTCTTGCTCGATAGCCTGCTTCGTTGTGCTGCTGAGTAGTTGCATGTCTTCATCATCGTGGCTAATCGGCCCCACTTTGTCACTCATTCCATAGTATCGCACCATCTTTTTAGCAACATCTGTCGCCTTGACAATATCGCTGTGTGCGCCGCTTGTGACATTATCCGCACCGAAAACCATCTCCTCTGCAACGCGTCCACCCATGCAGACGTCTATCATTGCCATATATTCGCGTTTCGTATAAGAATCCTAAAGGAACAAGAGTCAGATATGATCAGCAGTCGACCATTTCTTATTGGATGTTCACCTTGTCCATCTCAGGTAACTGGACCGTAATGCCCAAAGCGGATCCTCGAGGCATAATCGTCGCTTTATGTAATGGCAATGCACCGGGGGTATGATATGCAACAAGTGCATGGCCGCCTTCGTGATATGCCGTCACCCGTTTGCTCTGCTCCGTAATCACTGCGGAACGACGTTCAGCACCCATCAGGATCTTGTCTTTGGCGTACTCCATGTGTTTCAGAGTAACCTCACGGCAGCCTTCACGAGTAGCCTGGATGGCAGCTTGATTTACCAAGTTTGCAAGGTCGGCACCGCTAAAACCAGGCGTACCACGCGCGATAACGCTGACGTCCACTTTACTGTCAAACATAATATCTTTCATGTGATGCTTCAAAATCTCAATTCGTCCACGCACGTCCGGTAACGGCACATTGACATGTCGATCAAATCGTCCGGGCCGGATAAGCGCCTTATCAAGCAGTTCAGGGAAATTTGTGGCCGCAATGAATATGACACCCTCTGTTTGCGAGAAACCGTCCAGATCCACAAGCAGCTGATTCAAGGTCTGCTTCATGTACGACTGATCCCTTGGATTCCTTTTCGATCCGATAGCGTCGATCTCGTCTATGAATACAATGCTCGGCGCTTTGGCTCGAGCCGCCGCTAGCAAACATAATGAGTCAGCTCACTTTGCAGAGGATCATCGCATTCTACATTGCTATTACCAAAGAGCTCTCGTACACGCCGTGCGCCGACACCAACGTACACTTCGTCAAATTCGCTACCACTCATGAAGAAAAAAGGAACCCCTGCTTCACCTGCCACAGCACGAGCCAGCATGGTTTTGCCGGTGCCCGGAGGACCCGTCAGCAAGACACCTTTCGGCAGTTTGCCTCCAAGTTCAGTAAACTTTTGTGGATTTTTCAAAAATTGAACAATTTCTTCCAATTCCTGCTTGGCTTCGTCCACGCCGTGCACGTCCTCGAAGCGTACTACTTTCTGGTTGCTTGGTTCATATTCGATCTGCGGAGGTGCCGTCTTTAACAATCCCGAATTCTCCAAAGTCAAGGACAAAAAGACCAGGATGCAAAATGCGTAGGTCACCGTAACGCCGACCCAACGCAACACCCGCCAAATCATGTATTTTTTCGCTATCCATCATCCTTTAATTATCTCAAGATACGCCTGACATAACCGCAATCTGGCCCACTCACCTTGTTCAACAACCACGTAAACTGGCGCGTTCTTTGTGCCAGCACCAAGAGGCAAGCTGGCTCCGTCAACCGAGACCGCTCGCTGTCCTCTTTTGGCTAGTAATTGCTGAATCACTTCTTTCGGCAGTGTTCCTAATTTCGTTCCATCAGCAAGTCTGCCTTCCCATCGCATACTTTGGTTTGTTCTTACCTTGTTGACCCGTCGAAGCAGCAGCCTCTGCTTCCAGTTTTTGCAAGATCCGTGGCAGGATGGTTTCCGCCTGACCTGTCTGTGCCAACGCCGCAATGTAATACTCCCAACACTCTTCATTATGCTGAAAGTTGCCGTTTTCGAACCGAGCAATCACTGCGTGCGGGTTCTTGGACCGTAGCCACTCCTATCCCACTCTTTGCTGTTGAGCGTCTTCTGCTCTTTTCCTCATTTCCTTATTTTTTCTGTACCTTGTACAAGGCTGCCTGACGTGTTGGGTCCTGCGCCATTGCATTCGCTTCCTGTTCCAACTTTGCAAGCAGTCGACGATTCACGTAACGAAAAGAGCTGGCCATCGATGTCCCCGAAAAGAGTCGCTGTTGTTGCTGCTGCATACCCTGCCGTCCAGTCACTAACGACGGAAAGTTCTTTAAAAGGTGAGAGGCATCGGCTGCGGCACGGTCGAGATGTTTCAGATTGGCCATCCGTACACATCGTGGAATCTGAGCAGAGGTCCATTTCCATTAGCCTTAGGAATAACGCAAAATACAAGCAAGAGAAACATACGTAATCGCGAGTCGAGGGCGGCCGGAAAAGCCGATAATGCGGCGGTGGAACAGCTCTGATCGTACGTGATGCTGACTTAATCTGCTGAAGGAATTGCGAGGCTTCCGAAGCAACTGTAGCCAACTGATGGGGCCAAAAAAAGGGGGTGTCATTGATGGAACGATATCGGAACATTAACCATCTTTTACCTGCTGCGAAAAGCCATGAGGAGTCATTGGAGGCACTGATCAAGTGAAGGGGGAGGGCAATTGAAGGTACAAGAGCTTTTGTTTATGGCGAGGGTTGAGACAACTCTCTGTGTCGGAATCCCCCCAAGGATCGGTATTTCAATGCTCCTCTGTTGTAAGCGGATGGTGGTTGGTTAGTTGACTTCACCAATGGACAATGAAAGCGTCAACCAAAACAAGCTATTGTTTGTTTGGAAGCCTTTGCTCGCCTTGTTCGATGACATGATAATGATGTATTGCGCGCGGTCCCCCACTCCCTTGTTGCTTATAAATTTTCGCAAAAAAATTCCTTGTCCATTATTACTCTTAAACCCCAATTATGTTTCGACCTTTGCTCTGCCAACAGCAACGCCGTTATGCCACAACGACTGCTAGTGGCGGTGGTGGCGGCGGCAGTAACACTGGACTTTATCTGGGTCTTGCAGCCGCAGCTTTAGGTGGTGCTTACTATTACAAAAAGAAGAAGCAAGGTAAAAAAAATTGAGAGGATCGGTAGACGCAACGAAAAAAAAAAGCCTCATTATCATGAAATAGATACTGGCGAAATCGAAAAGAATGCAGCAGAGCTTGGAAGCCGCGTGCAAAAGACGGTTGATGATGCCAAACAAGCTGCATCCCAAGCACAGGAGAAAGCAGGCGATCAGATCGAGCGCGGTAAAGAAGTGGCAAACAATACCGCAGCAGAAGCAAGAGGCTACGTGGACGCAGCCAAGACGGCCGCCAGAGACCAAGCCCAGCAAGCGAAAGAGGCGGCCGGCGACACTGCAGCAGAAGCAAGAGGCTACGTGGACGCAGCGAAAACCAAAGCAGGTGATCAACTGCAGCGTGGCAAGGAAGCACTGGACGACACGGCTGCAGAAGCAAAAGGCTACGTTGACGCCGCCAAGGCTGCAGCAGGCGACAAACTGGCTCAAGGCAAGGAAGCGGTTTCAGACACAGCTGCCTTGGCCCGTGGTTATGTGGATGCAGCGAAAACGAGAGCAAACGACGCCATCGAAACTCTGACCGGGAATGCGCAAGATTCTCAAGATAAACCACGGAAATAATCATAATCATCATTAGATTAATAAACGCTCGTTCTTTTTTTTACTTTTTGCTTAACGGAGGTGGAACTTTGCATCGCCATATGACAAACGGAGGCTCTGAGCCTTTACCCTTGTAACTGGCCGTCGTTTGTTTCTGGGGCCGACATGTACACAGACGCTGCTGCTGTTGCTGTTGCATACTGCTTTGATTATACAACGCATTCACGGCTTCTACACCTCCTTGAAGCAAAGCGGTTCTGGGGAAATGCCTCCGTACAAGTTCGCTGGCAAACTAGTGTTGCGTCGTTAAAAACATGTTTTATACAAACATTCTATTCCATGCTTACCTCGGGTCCTTGAGCATCATTATTCGCAATGACCACGTGGTACTTGCGATTCAGCTTTCTCAATATCGTTGCATAACTGTCAATCTGACCAACTTGCACATTCATCGACGACGCAACATGACCCTGCGTGAATCTAGTAGTCGTTGCTCTTAGTGTGTGTCTGCGCGGCCCAACACAAGAGAGTCAGCCACATACTCTTCATGCGGGCGGATATCAAGTAATAAGGCGTAGGGTGCGATCTTTGTCAGGTCTCTGACCGCGACTCTGGGTGCAAGCTCTTGTTTCTTCGTTTCAAGTGGCAAGGGCTTCTCCCACCAGGGCATTGGCTACATAACATATCATGGCGTAAGCACATGCTCTTCCTTTTTTTGAGACCAAAAATTAAGACATTTCACCTCTGAAGACGGTACGGGTGAAGTGCCAGGGCTGCTACCAACGTGCCTCCGGGCTACAAGACTCGGTGGCGTCACTTTGCACATACCCATCGCAGTCTGGATACACTTTTCAATATCGACTGTCGGTGAGCTATCGGAAAACAGCACAATGCAGTCGTTGAACTCGCATGCCATGATCCGGTCCCGTATCTGTCGTAAAATGGCCACACCCGCAAACAGCGGTAAAGACGAGGGCCCCACAAGGAACTTGTCCCAAAGATGATAAATCTTGTCCAATGGAAATATATCTAACCAGAATCCAGGTGGAGTGAGTTAGTATCCGTTTGCATATCTCACGCGAAAAGGGACGCGGGCGTACGTGTAAATAGGGTAAGGAACCAAGGTATAGCATACAACTCTGGCTGAAAACCGATACCATCCAGATGACTCGATAGCTCTGGATCATGGAAACTGATCAGGTGGCGAAACAGGGCAAGATATTCCTGTAGCACAGGTGCATTATCCTGAAGATACAAGTTGTTCAGGAACCTGAGAACAAACTTTTGCAGACACGCAAATGCGATCGCTTCATCATTAAAGTTTAAAGTCAAGAATGGTGCGCATAAAGAATCCAAGCCTATTCATACGATTGAGCCAAAACACAGTCTAGCACCTTGAGCATTGCATGTACGTTACCTTGCCAATACACTAGCTTCTTATTCACTGCCACCCATGATTTCAACAACCGCTTAAGCTTGTCATGACCCGTAGATGATGCCAGTAATTGGTTATATTGATGACATCTTGGGACGTCTACGATAAAAACAAGAAAGCATGATCAGCCCGTCCCATACGGCTGCCTTTTTGTAAGGGGAGAGAGCATACCAACGTCAATCTAGTAGTAGAATGTTATCAGATATGTCTTGAAATGCCGTTTTCCATTCAGACATACCTGTCGGTGCGACGTTGTGTCATTGTACTTGTCAATCCGCTGATACTGTTCGTATATGTCACCACGAACATCAAGAATAGCCGCCCAGATTTTGCCACGCAAAAGCGGCGGAATATCGACTTTGGCATGATGTATTATTTCCTTGCGCGACGCAGGGTACTGCCTCAAGAGCTCGGTAAATAAGATCTGACGGTGATATTGATAGTTGACATCTTGTTCACGGAGAAAGAGGGGAAGCTTCGGGTTACTACTGGCTGGTGGTGTTGGTGTCAATGGGGTCGTCGGACTGCCAATGGAAAGCGACGACGAAGATCGCGACCGACTTATACTGGTGGTTAAAGAGAAGGAGCCTCTGTGCAGAGATCTTGAAGTAGAAGGCGTCGTAGGTGTAGGCGTTGTGCTATGATGACTACTAGGCACTACACCACCTGACAGAGGTGGTAATAGTTGCTGTTGCTGCTGCTGTTGTTGCGGCGGATCAGGTGGAAAGATAAAGTCGCTATCCAGCTCGTCATAGTATTTGTTGCAGTGATTGCTGTTTTCATCATATTCGTCGGAGCCGTTGTTGTTGGTTACTAAAAAGTTCACGTCATTTTCATCCACCACCATGAAATAATCCGTGTCCCATTCGAATCGCTCTTGGTTTTTCCCCTGTCGTCCATCCTCTAACCGCTGATAAAGCTCTTTAAATCCAAGGATATGCATCGTGTCTGAATACAGCTGCGTTGTGTCCGTCGTGTCTGATCCAACTTCTGCACCGTCATTGACAAAGCACGTTCGTGGTAAGCGCTCAATCACAGGCAGGGACAGGAACACGCCACGCTTGATCAGCGCCAGCTCTACATCGCCGCCGGCTAGCCGCCACAGATGGTATATATGAGATATTGGAAGCTCGTTTAGCATATTATTGTTAGGTTGCTTCGTTTCCGCATGGTCCAGATCGACTTTGTCAGGGTCCACACCCTCAGATGCCAAAATAGGGTTCGTGACCCATTTGCTGTCTTGTTGCTGCTGCGCATCATGGCTATTTTCTCTCAGAAACGGCGACGATAAAAGTGCGTGCACGTCAGGCCGGCTGTCTGGAGAGACTTGGAGACAGTCCATAATGAACTGTCGAAAAGCGTCAATCTGAGCTTCACTGTTCTTTTGATCTTCTTGAACGTTTTTCCCTTGCAAAAAGCTGAGCACGTCCTTGTTGATATCCAAGGACTCAATGTCCTTGTGGTGCCATAAACCACCACCGTCGCTTTCCTCGGTGGCCCAGTCAGCTAATGTCGTCAGGGAATCAAAGATAAGGCCAACGTCTGATGTAGTCCAGAACGAGCTGCGGGTATATTGTTCTGCTAATATGACGCCAACGGCCCAAATATCTCGCTACCGGAAACGTTAAAGATACCCACGCGTTGCCCGGCCTAAAGCCCATGGCTTTACCTTGTCGTAATAGCCATCGGATGCTTCATAAGCACCTAAAACGTGTTCTGGAGAGAGGTATGGAGGGTATCTAGTAGTACGCGACTTGTTTAGATGGTTGCATTATAGACACTGTCTCTGTGTATTTCACTTACCCTATAGGAAAGTCGACATCGGCGCCTTTACCAGTCATGTAGTAAAGTCCATATCCAGATAATTTGACATGTCCCTATTTCCCGTTCGTTGGATCACAGGATATTCGTTTGTTTCCCCCCACCTTGTTTGCAAACCTCTTCATCCAGCAAGACATTGTGCGGTGCCAACGCACCATGGACAATGTTATTCTGACGCAGATAAGATAAAGCCAAGACGATTTCCCTTGCCCAGCGTCGCAGCAGATCCAGGCTAGATATATAGATGATTAAGATCGTTTTGCGTGGCGGGAAAAAAAGACGCGGTTGATTTACACCTACCTCACTGACAAGAAATCCGCTGCCTTTACGCTACGAGCTTTCTGTAACGAGTTGTCGTAATATTCAGACACCACGAATAGTCTATCTAGTATGTTATCAGCTCTTCACAGTATAACAAAAAAGGAACCGCTTCCACAAACTGATCCTCACCATGTTTTCCGCGATGTATTTCAACGTATTCACACAGGTTGGGGTGACTCAAGGTTTTAAGGAACTGGAATCGCCCAATGATCTGAGAAGGACCCGAAATCGCCAAATGGCCAGACTGTGCTAGCTCCTCCGAGCACCTTGCCGAAGCCAAAAAGTTACAGGAGGCAAGTTTTGGTGTGCTTCTTTTGTTCGTGCGAAACTTGAGATCAGTTGCGTTAGCGAACAGCGCCATTCCTGAAAAGAGGCAGCAGGCTTCCGGAGATATCTTTGCTTTTCAACGGCCGCGCTGTTGTCTAATGTATCTTTCATGCGAATCACTTTTGCCTTTGAAAAAAGAAAAGCCATCTGTTAACAGTTCAAGATGTCTCTCTATGTATGTGTGTGACATTAGAGCACTTGCTGTAGAGTGCCCTAGAGCAAGCAATTATTGATGAAGTACAAGTAAGGGGTGGAATAAACGAATTAGATACAGGAGGTAAGAGAAGGGCTTGGATAGATGGATCTAGTGGGGAGTGCAAGTAGGTTCGGGACTATGTCTTTGTCGCTCCAAACGTTTCATTTCTTCTTGTTGCTCGCGTTTCATGTACGCCAGACCCAGCGATTCGATGGATGAAACCACGAAATAGCACAGCATTAAGGAGAGAAATATATTCCATGCTATCCCAAAGACGTTTGTCTTTGTCAAAAGAGTCTAGTTTTAGAGCACGTCCCCAGTTGTTTGCAATCCCTCATATTACCTGTTCCTGCCCAAACTCCTCTGGTGGTCTTCCAATCTTATGCGTTTGCTCGTATATGATTTTTTCGACAATCGTGTGTAATGTGGGAGCCGTCCGTTTGAGAGATCCAAGGAAGGCCGACAGCGTGTCGTTTGAGAACGCGAGAATAATAATCAAGGATTGCAGCGATGCTTTGACGCAAGCTTTACCAAGAAACGTTGCGCCAAAGAAGGTGGCAAACGGCACCAGAAAGTGCCCACATGTAATACCAGCCAAGTCGAATAACGGATTTGGGATGGAAGCAAACAGAAGAATACCAAAGAAGCCGAGCTTCTTCATGCCATTGTAAATGTAAAAAGTAAGTGTTTCCTTTAAGGTTCGGTTTTCTGGCGATTTGTGAAGAGTGGCTTCAAACTCTGCAAGTTCCTCGCTCTTGCCTCCCGACAATGCAACTGTTTACGCGTATTATTATTATCATCATTCATTCTTGTTCTGCTTCGTCCCATTGTCTTTTACCTGCTCTAGCTACAAAGTAGGGTGGTAGCTCTCCAAGGGCCGTTCCAGCGCCCCAAGCGAAACTCTCCCAACGTATTCGACGATAAATGTCCAAAAGTGTTACAGAGGCCGGGCTATGATCAATAACAGGAGATGGGCAATAGAGTCGATGGCTAAAGGGGGGTATCTTCTTTTAAGTGCTCAATGCCACAAGAGTACCGAATGCGCCCCGTCGTTCTACCTTTCTTTCTTTCTTTACCTTGCACTGTCTCTGACTAGCAAGTCAGCGCTGTGGCACTCATACGCTGCGCGTGTCACTTCCGCAATGTAGGGTCCCAGGAAAAGCAAAAATGTATGGAGTCCCGTGCCCAGACCGAATGCCGACGCGATACCCAGCAACACCCAGTAGCCGTACCACAGTGTCGTTTGTTGGAGCTCATGAATAATCTGGCATAGATACCACGACATGGAGTTGAGCTCTCTCTGTCTATCTATCTATCTCGTGTCGTTTCAGACTTACAGCTTGGTGGGGTCCTTCGATTTGATACACGAGATAGACCAGCCCGGCTATCAAGGCTAAACCGAGTGTCATTCGTCGACGACTATAGAGGTACAGCAGAAAGGACCTTATTTCGTAAAATGCGTACATGCCGAAATATGAAATGACAAGGAGTGGACTTTTGTATATTGATAATCGCTTATGCTCCTGCTCCATTTCGGCTTTACGACGAATAATGTAATCTATGCTGGCCCCCGTCAAACAAACAATCTACTAACAGAGAGTATCGGTTCTCGTTTTTTTTTTACGCCCGAAAACGCACCATCAAACTTCTCCCCGGGAGCTGCTCTGCTCGATCGCCGACGATGCAACGGAGTCGGCGGCTTCGGGTTGCCAAGACGGCCTGTGCCTTTGGGAAGAGTCATTTCCGCAGAACAATAGAAAAGGAGGAGGAGGAGCAACCCAACACAAATGTCGAAAGTGACGGACCTGATTCACGTGAGTTTGGCGGAGAGAAGACCAGGACGTTTTTTCTGACGACAGAAAAAAAACCTTTTTTCTGCAGGTTTACCTATAACGTAATCTAGTTGCGTCCCAACTTGCGACTAAAGTCGACAGGACACTCGTAGTCAGGTCTATTAAACAGGGGAGGAGCGGGTGGGCCAATTTCGCGTTTGCTTGGCATGATCTGGCAACAAAGAAAAGCCCCGCGCGCGCCTGGGTTGCCAAGCAAAGGACATGCCCTCTCTCAGCGAAACAGAGCACTTTGAACACGTAAATATGCCGTGATTATCAGTAAAAAATGTCAGGCATCTTTGACCATTTATAATTGCTACATACTTTTTCTGTCTGTTAGCATATTACAAGGAACTTGACCGACTCATACAGATCGCCCGTCGGTGACACTATCCGCGGTTTGTGTCCTACCTACTGGCGTTGTATGTACAGGCGATCCATATTCATATCTATATTGCTTCAGTCTTTTGGAACACACGAATACACTCAAGTATACTAATAGGTCTTTATGCACGCTCCTCATGTCTTCTTACTGACATAATTATCTGTGAAAGTCCCATAGCAATGATGTTGCTGATAGCCAATGATCTTTGCCAGTATAACGCGTGGATTGATCTGCGATACGCATATCACTGCCAATGGATGCTTATTATGCTAGCATTGTTCATCATGAAATATATATATATATATATATATATATATATATATATACGAGGCAATCGATTATTTCTAACACGTTCTACAGTCATGTTCGTACTTGCACTGAATCACAGAAATAAAGTTTCGAACTTGCCACTGACATATGCGAATGCAGACAAAGAAGGACATATGATCTATCGGCAAAGGGTATCTGAGGTTCCCTGGAACAACCTATCGATTGGTGTGCCCGCAGAGGAGGCATTTGAAAGAGTTCATTTATTGGATGACTATTTTTATCCCAAATTTGATGCCTGGGACGACACGAAAAGAAAGAGAGATACCCCCTTTCTTTCTTCTTTTTTTTTGCATTCCAAGCCGGCCGCTGCTTTCCGGGACAAGGCACGCCACCCTTGATCGGTTTCTTTCTTTTTTTTTCGTCATCCCCTCTCCTTGTTCATCATCTGAATCGCTGAAATGGTGGATATAACCTTTCAATTTGAAGCATTCAGCTTCAATGGCATTTGTCAGACGGTTGCATTACCCTTATGTGCCATGATGGGCGACACAGACGGTATTGAGCCTGTCTGTTATTCTCGTAACGTCGACCTTGGAGGCAATCTCGTCTTTCAGCCTGGTAAAACAAAAAGATAAAAAGCTCATACGAAATATCTCTTGACCGAAAGAAACATGTTTTTTTCTTTTAGCCACGCTTATTATCGACGTCATTGCGATTATTATGACGGCCATTATGATTTATCACGTTCGGTCAAAATACACGGCAGTCGGTAAGTATCCAGCACCCTTGTTGTTTGTTCCTGGAGAGTAATCTAAATCGTGTCCAGGTCGAAAGGAGATCGTCATGTTCTTTTACTTGTATATGGTCACCGTCTTCCTGGAGATGTTCTTGATTACGGATGTGATTCCGACAGCATCTCCTTCGTATCCAGTAAGTTAGCAGTATCAGTGCTCTCGATTTGGTAGTAGTAGTAATAACCGATTGGCGCAGTATTTCGCCGCAGTGCATACTGGACTTGTTAGCGCTACTTTCTGGTGTCTGTTACTGAATGGATTTGTGGGATTCCAGTTTGCAGAAGATGGCACACCCTTGTCTCTCTGGGTAAAAATCTCTCTCTGTGGACTGCTATTGCCAAGTTAGCAGGCTATGCTAATTACAACTGATATATAGTCCATCCGAATCAGCTCATTCATCATATTCCTTATTGTCGGCGTCATTGCTCTGCTTACGTTCCTGAACATTGGTCCATTTTCGTACCAGAGTCCCGGCGCACTCTGGACATTTTACTTTATTATCAACGGTATTGCGTTCATCATCTACGTGATATCCCAGATTATCCTTGTCGTCAACACTTTGGATGACCGCTGGCCACTGGGCGACATTCTGTTCGGCACCGCCTTCTTTATTGTCGGTCAGGTGTTGATGTATGTGTTTTCAGTGGCGATCTGCGACCAGGTGAAGCACTATGTGGATGGTTTGTTCTTTGGTACGATTTGCACACTGCTGGCGGTCATGATGGTCTACAAGTACTGGGACTCGATTACCAAAGAAGATCTCGAATTCTCTGTGGGATCCAAGCAGAACGTCTGGGAAGTCAAGGAATTGATGAACGAGGACGAATTGTCATCACAACAAAGTCAGCAGTACGCGCCACAGCAATATCCACCTCCTCCTCCGCCACCACAGCAGCAATACGGTCAGCAATATCATCACCAATATGAAAACCCGTATTAAAAATATATCCTCCCTTCCCATTTACATAGTCACACTTTTGTAGTGCTGTATTACACTTGCCATATCATTTTCTGCATTTTTTTTTCAGCGAAAGAGTATATATAAAGGAGAGATCTACCCCGTCCACGTGGTCTTCCTTTGATCGCCCCCTCCACCGACCGACAGAAGCGGAGCTGTTGCTGTAATTAAGCGCCCTTTTTTTCTCCATATATGGCCGAACAAAAGGATCGAGTGTTTAAAGCATTAACGCAGAACCGGCATAACAAGGCATGTATATGCTTTGGCAATGCGGAAATGTCGAGTTTTTAATGACCGCAATTCCGTAGGTATGTTTCGATTGCCATGCCAAGGGACCTACCTGGGCATCCGTGACGTTCGGCATCTTTTTATGCCAAGAGTGTGCGGCAGTGCATCGTGGTTTAGGAGTACACATTAGCTTTGTAAAGTAAGAGAAGAGAAACAGCTTGTCCCCATTTTATTTTTTTCTGCTGAACCGCTTTGAAATGCAGATCTATTAATCTGGATAGCTGGACATCTGAGCAACTTTTATTGATGCAATGCGGTGGCAACCAAGCAGCACAAGAAGCATTAAAGGACGACCGGGATATTCAGCGGAAATACACGAGTCGCGCCGCTCAGCATTACAAGCAACAGTTACAGGACCGTGCGCGCCGGCGTTCAGAAACAAAGGCGGAGGAGGATCGTCAGGTGGAGCAGCAAACAGAGAACTCATTGATAGACGTCAACGTGTCTTCTTCTTCAAACGGACGACCGACTAATGATGCCGATTTCTTTGCGTTCTGGGAACAGGCGTCGTCGTCGTCGTCTTCATCGATATCTTTATCGCAACACCACCATCACCACCAACAACAACGCATTAGTCGCGCGGATACAGTATCCGTTGTTCGTGCACGTCCAAAGCACCCCAAATCGTCGTCTCTTGGTATCCGGAAAGCTGACACTTTCAATTACGAAGAAGCTGAAGCGCGCGATAAAGGAAAAGTAGAAGAGGAAGAGAAAGAACAGCAGAAGCCGCCAGTCTTGTCGTCGCGGCTCATGTACAAACCACCACCACCGCCACCGCCACCGCCAGAAAACAGCCAAGAAACCGAACGACTTGGACTGGCTATGCATCGATTTGCGTACGCGGATTCACCAAGGCAAACGAAAAAAGAGCAAGAAAAGGAAAAAGAAGAGGAGGAGGAGGAGGTGACATATGCACGCGACAAGTTTGGAAACGCAAAGAGTATCTCGTCGGACCAGTATTTTGGTCGAAACGAATACGATCCAAGTCGGGTTGCCGAGAATTCAGCGCGGTTGGCACGGTTTCAGGGCGCAACGAGTATCTCAAGCGACGAGTACTTTGGGCGAGACAAGAAGGATGACTTTTCAGGTGGCTATATCCGGGGCACAGGCACTTATCATAGAACGACGACGAGCAGTTATGGGAACAGCTCGCTGTCTCGTAAACTGCTGAGTATCGCGAGTAAAGGAGCCACCAAGGCAAGTGAGAACCGCGACAGATTATAAGGTAATACGTGTATGTATACTCATTCTTATTCTTTCTCTTCCTCAATAGCTTCAACGAGCGCTTGCTGAAATGGAGGTAAATTATGCCTGTTCCCACTTTCGAAAGACTGTGTTGCTCACGGTTATCTGTTTTTAGCAACGCTACGGATAAAGAACAAACAAGAGTATACCAAAAGAAAATTTAATTTAGCAATAGTAAAGTTTTCCCCCACCTGATTTCTAATAATGCGTATGGATTTCTATATAGCACATAAAAAAAGAATGATGTAAATTATCTAGTCAATGTACCAAAGTTTGGCTTGTTGCAGAGATTGCTTCTTGTTGTCGCCGACTCGGTAATTGGCATGAACGATCATGGGTTCCAAGCCGTATTTAGCGGGCACGTTTTGTTCAAAGAAGAGGCGACCGTGCGGGAAGAGTGCCAAGTCCAGCAAGGCAATGGGGCTGCTGTGGTAGGAGAGGTTCATGTCCAAGAGGACGCGGTTCATGGCCATCTGCTGGGTGACGTCCGGTTCGTTATCCTGTATCCTGATGGTGTCGTCGAGGAGGCGTTTGTTCGTGTCTGTGGGGCGCATGATGTAGAACCCGGAGTTGACGAGGCTCTGTTCGCGTTCCTGGGAGATCAAGAGCTCGGTGAGTTCGGACTTGGTCCTGTTGGCGGCCTTGCGCGACGAGAGCTTGGCGGTGAGGTAGTCGTAAATGAAGGGCGAAGTAAAGACGATATCGACGTCCGAGAACCAGACGGTGATGTCAAGGTACAGCAGGCGTTCGACGACGAGGGTCTTGCCGTGCGTGATCGGCGTGTAGGTCGAATCGAGCCATTTCGAAAAGTCGCTCGAGAGCTGCTTGTGGTACCAGGATTCTGGAATTTCGACCACATGGTCGGCATAGCCGTGCTCGCTCAGGATCTGCTGGAGCTCCTGATCAATCGAGAACACCAGGAACTTGTCGTCTTGCTTGGTGCGTTTCAGGGACTCGATCCAGTTCAGCGTATACTCCGCCATGCCCTTGTTCGCCACCGCCGTCAGCAGGATCTTGTCGTTCTTGTATTTCCGCACATTCATCTCGATCAGCTTCATGACCGCATCGCTCGGCCGCTCAAACGTCTTGGGTTTCCACTGGCTCGCCGGTGTCGGTTTCGTAGCAGTGTCTAGATTAACGACTTCCTCTTCTTCTTCCTCGTCGCTCTGCGGCGCTGCCGCAGCTGCTGTTGTTGTTATGGATGCCTCATTGGCTTGATGAGTCGTAGCCACATGCGTGGTCCATGATCCCGTTTCGGAAGGAAACAAGCTCGACAATAGCGAGATGACCGAGACGAGAAAGAAGACTCCTAATAGGGCAAGTATGGCCCGTTTCCTTGGCAACCACTCCAGCATGAAATTTTAAAAGGGCAAAAAATTTAAAGAGTAAGAGAGGTGTAACAGGCTCTCGACGTCGATCGTTTTGGCTCTCTCTCTTTTTTTTTAACACAGCCATCGTCTGTGCAACATACAAGAGAGATTAGCGTCTTTTGTCTGTACCGGGCTCAATCTGTTTATATTTATTAGGCAAGCGAACTTTTTTAAGCTACAGGTAAGGTAACGTATGGTTGTATTACGTGGGAACGGTACAAGTCTTGTTGTCTATAACAGACCCACATCTCGCAGATTGTTCTGGATGATGATGTCGTTCACAGCGGCCATCACGAACTTGATTTGCTTGGTATCGGTTGCACATGTAAAGTGGGTATAGATCTGCTTGGTGTCTGACTGTTTGAGGGAAACAAAGCGGTTCAATAGATATTCGCACGCAGCTTCATACGTGTTGGGACCTATGATTCATGATGGGTTAATATATATATATATTGGGGGTTAATATAGCGGGGGCTGTAACCTTTAAAGTCCGGGAATGTGTCTGACAAAGGACGCTTTGCAAGCTTTTCCTTAAAGATATCAATCTTGTTGAGGAACAGGATGATGGACGTCTTTACGAACCAACGTGAATTGCAGATGGAGTCAAACAAGGTGAGCGCTTCATGCATACGATTCTAACATGGGAATGTCAATGAATACAACAATAATAATATCTCCTCTTTCTTCTTGTCGTACCACGGTCTCGTCTTCAATCAAGACTTGATCGTACTCCGATATTGCCACCAAAAAGATAATGGCCGTGACGTTCTCAAAGCAATGGATCCATTTCTTTCGCTCGGAGCGCTGTCCACCCACATCAAACATGCGATACCTGAGGTCGCCAATCACAAACGTCGTTTCCGTGATCCCGGTTGTCTTGACGCGGGATCGCAAGACGTCTTGATCCGTAGGGACATAGCTGGGATCACCAATTCGATCGATCGAATCGAAATAGCTAAATTTTGTTATAAGTCGAGCAAGCAGGTGGGTCCTCCCCCTCCCTATGATGACCGCTTACTATTTCGCAGAGTCATTGAGTTGGTATTCGCTGCTGCGCTCAAAAACGCTCAGCAGATTTTCGTCTTTCCAGAGCGCCCGAAGGGCTTGTGTGACCTCTGGCGGCAACGAGTCGCGTTCGATCTGCTCCGGCAGTTCCATGATGACCGCTGCATAATGCTGGTTCTCGTCCGTGTGTTTGAATGGGACTCCCATATCCTCCATGGCCTCCAGAATCACGCGCATCGACTGAACCGTGTTCGAAAAGATGATTTCCTTGAATGCCTCACGTTCATCCAACGAATAGCCGTCATCGTGGATCAATTTCATTTGCTTTAGGATCGTCGATTTGCCCGATTCGCCCGCACCTAGGCGCGTCGTATAGATATATCAGTATGAATACGGCTGAAATACATTTCGAATTACCGAGCAAAAGCATTTTCACTTCGTTGCGCTGGTTCAGCTTGTCTCGCTTCAACTGGTTCTCAATCTCGTCGTTTCGCGCCTTTTCTTCCTGCGCTTCCGTGGACTGACAACAACCCATTATTCCGGAAAGTTACAAAAGCAAAAGAAAAAGAGAGAGAGGGCGTGTGTGTGGGGGGGTATATTTCCCCTCCCCGGGGACATATAGGATCCAAATACTTGGCTTGGCGTGTTATTCTTCTTTCTGTTCATTCAGCCCCCTGGTCGATGATGATCCCCTTACTGCTTTAGGTCTTGGATGCCCCGCCCCTCCTCCTTGGACGCAGTAACAAGGTTGTATGTCAAATGCGAATCTTGCTCTTTTTTGGGAACAAGATCTAGAACACACACATACACATTGGGAACACCACTCTATCCGTCAAACAAGTCAACTTGCAACTCGTTGACTTTGGCCTGTCTCTATTGACATCATGTCAAGCCGTTGTCATCCATGGTTAGATTACATTCTACTGTAAAAGCCAAACAGTTTAGATCGCGCGAACCAGTTGGCACAACTACTTGTCGCGCGTTAATTCTCACTTGCTCCTTTTTTTCTATGGCAATTTCGTACGCCAACCTTGTCCTTGTTGTTATTATTATTAAGACAAGCAGTACTGGGAGGGTGGGGGGTTCGACTATTAGGAGTTATCTCGATTATATTGCATTATACGTGATACAAGAAGACTAATATTCTTTTGCTACATCAAAGGGTATTGCCCCCCTTTTTCTGATACTAATCCAATAATGATCCATCTTTTGGCTGCTGGTGCCAGTAGCCTGCTCCAGGTTGGCTAGCAGCAGGCCTCAGCTGCTGCTGCTGCTGCTGCTGATGCCACGCAGAATAGCCACCGTAACCTCCTTGTGACGGTTGATTCACGGACATCTGAGGATACTGAGCTGGTGGTGCTGAGTATCCAGTCTGTGGATTCGCATAGTATCCACCGGGAGCATGAGGGAACTGAGGTGGCATGCTATTATGATAAGCTGGCGATTGGGGCGGATTGTAGCTCGGGGATTGCAAAGGCGGTGGTGGCGGCGGCGCCGCACGATAACCTGAAGGACTTTGAGTCAAAGGAGTCGCGTTGTAGTTTGATACTGGCGTTTGGGGATACGGCATTGAAGAAGACTGGTAAGATCCCGTTCTTTGAGATGAATGCGTCATCGGTTTCGGCGGAGGAGGAGGAGGAGGTTGCTGCTGCTGCTGTTGCGGCGTCGTCGGATACCCAGCAAGTGGATTAGACATGGGCGGTCTGGCATAAGACGATGTGTAGTTCGGATTATAGGAAGGTTGTGTTGGCAAGGGAAGAGGAGGAGGAGGCGCTACCCCAGAGTAATTGGGATATTGGGTAGGAGGAGGTTGGTAGCTGCTAGTGGACGGTGTCGGTGCACTATAGGAATGGGGAGTCTGACTAGGTGGAATAACTTGGGTTGGCACTGGACGATTGTTTTCAAAAGCAGTAGTAGTTGTAGGAAACGCAGCGTAACTGTAGTTCGAGCTGACGGGTCGATTCGAGTCGTTCAAAGACATTCCTCTTGTTTGTTCGGTCAACCGTGCCAGTTGGTCAAGATCTTGTGGATTGTATTCGGGAAGGGTCGGTGCGCTCGGAGTCGTCGTCGTATAGTTGTTGATCTTTTCGCGAAGAAGTTCCTGCTCCCGCATACTCTGGCTACTTTCCAATTCTTCCGCAAGTCTCTGTCTTTCCTGGCCGCGCTCATGAGTGAACTTTTGAACGTTTCGAAGTAGAGATTCAGCCACATCCGAAATGTTCGAGTAAAATTGGATTCCTTTGCTATTATTGCAAACAGTAGTCATTAAGCGGTCTTATCCATCACCTCAGTGGCAAAGAAGACTTTTACCTCAATCCATCCTTGATATTCATGTATTCCTTTCGTGCAAACTCGAGCCGGGAAGCTATCTTTCGACGCTGCTTTTCGACATTATCATAACGCGCTTGTAATTTTTCTGCCTGCTTGTCTTCCATCAGGGCTTTGAAAGCATTCCCGAGCTCTTGTATGACTTGTTGTTGCTGCTGAATACTGGCCGATATCCGTTGCTGATGAGGCCGGTATTTCTCCAACTCGGTCGCAAATATTTGTTGTTCAATATTGGCTGCCTTCTTGTTGAGAATCAAAACGTTGGAGATGTCGTCTTGCATTGTCTAGCAGGCGCTATATGGTTAAGAGAAAGCTGTCCCCCACCCCCTTCAGAAAAGAGGCAACTACTACTACTACTACTTGCCTTTTCGCGAAGGTCGTTCAATGTCTCTTTGCGCTCATTCTCGATTTTCCGTAGCTTTTCCAAAGCTGCTTCCACGCGCTTCACCTTGGCTTCCATGCTGGATTTGCTTTCTGCACTTGCTGCGAAATCAAGGTCCAACAAACTCTCAGTGGTGCCGACTCCGTTCTCGCCAAGTTTCTGCGACGAAATAGCCGATGCGCTTTCTGCGAAGGCTTTATCCAATGCACTGCTCTTGCCACCCTGTTTCAAAATGTTGATATCCGACATAATGTCGTCAAGCCTGTGCATCAGCTCTCTATCTGACTGGGCCGCTCGTTCTAACGTGTCGCGGTGGTTACGGATGTCTTGCCGGAAATCGCTCGCTACTTGGGCTGATGGGGCCTGTGTCCAGAGTTCCCCAAACTTTACCTATAGAAGGATGGGGGCGATGATCAGATGCAAGCACATTCCTCCGTTTGCACCCAAATACAACGTACTCTCATTTTCTCGCATTCGCTCATTTCTTGATCCAGCGCTAGAGAAGCTTCGTCCAATTGTTGTTTCGCGTGCTGTTTGGAGCCATTTAAGGTTTCAATAAGCTCACGTACAGAGGTGCGACTCGGAGACTCTTCCAGGGCAATCTCGTCGGCCCACTCTCGGGCTTCCTTTGTCGGTGTCAAGAGCTCATCAATTGACAAGTCTGCCTGCTTCTTAAACTTGTCTAGCGAGCCAGGCAGCTTCATGTACTCCAGAGCAGTATTCACCTCGGCCTTTGCGAGGTCACATCGCTCGGATTCTCCGCGCAAGAGCTTTGCCTTTTCTTCAGAGTACATGGAAGAGCTTTCGTGGACGCGGAGGGGAACAAGCCGTGCAAAAATATCAGGCCCGATTACCTTTGCAATGTCATTCTGTCCGTAGAGTTCTGCGATGGCAATGGGTTTGACTGCCTTGAGACGATCGATAGGCATCAGTATCGATTCTTGCGGCACATGGTCATGATAAATCATATCATTATCTCTGGTCGCCGCTGCGCATTTTTCTCCACACGTTGCGGCGATCGACTTTGTGAGCTCCTGCAGGACCGAACCTGCGTCAGCCGGCAGCGTCCCGTTGGCGTGGTTGCTGGACTGAAGCTGACTGATCAAGCTGGAGCAGAGTTTATTGGCGTCCTTTGCTGAAGTCTCGGCCACCTTGAGCCGGGCGATCTGCTCGCCGTACTGGCTGTCAGCCCCGCATGCGGCTGCCTTGTGCTGTTGCGCCAGCGCTTGATAATACTTCTGCTTGACCTGACAGATCGTGATCCATGACTTGTCCAGACCTACGCCGCGTGCAACCGCATCCTGCATCTCATCCACAAGATTTCCATACACCCAGACAGCATGGCTTGCCAGTTTCGCAATCAGCCCGTCCTTTTTCTTCTCCCGTAAACTGCTCTCCAGGAAACACTCATGCGCCTGCGCGAGCATCAACTCGGATAGCATCTTGACCGTTTCTCGGCTCAGATCTTGCGATGGTGCGTGCAGAAAGTTGTCGTTGATATACTGAAACATCCCTGCTGCTGCCTGAAAGAAATTGAACGTCTTTTTGCGGCCCTCGGCCTCGGCTCGATTTTGCGAAGCGGCAATGGCGGACAGGGTAGCCGCAATGTTGAAAATGACACTGGCTTTTTCGTATGCCAAGGAATACTGTGCCGTCGCACGACCATTGAATGCGTCGTACCTAACAATAACTTTTTTCAGCAAGAACTGGGCTGCTTGCTGCCCCGCGCTCTCTCCCTTGTACTTACCAGTTGAACAAAATCTTGACGTGCTTTTCGTCAACCAGGAATCGCAAATCAAGAAGTTCTAGCTGTCCGAAATACCGGTAGAGCAAGTCTCTTCCGGTCGTATCGCTACCGGCGCCACGCATGTCTTGTCGCAATCGGTTCAGTGTAAACGTCTCCTCATTGTATTTTTCGGGGTCTTCTTGATACACATGAGCAATGTAGTGCTTGAGTGGGTATATCCAGTCCACGTCAGTTGTCCGCTTAAAGGGTGCGCTTATAAATGGTATCTGAGGTTGTGCCATCTAAGCGAAGCAGGGAAAGGTCGAGAGTTAAAGTTTCGTGCTCACCGCAAGCGGATAGAAAGCTCTTGGCGCCAGCTGTGAGTGTGACTTTATGCAGCACCGACGGCGGCTGGGAATCGACGGCTGAAGCTGAAATCGGCGAGGAGAACAATCACTGCAATTTTGTCTCAGTCTCTAACTCTACGCTTGCTTATTCATGAAAGCATGAAGCAACGACACGGCAGGCCGTGAAGACATTTACAGGATAGGAAACGGGAAATGCCGCCCGCATTCGCACAAGTCTGTATGACTCTTATCCTTTATATATAATAGAATGCGTAGGAATGTGCGAGCAGACTCTTTAATTGTCTTCGCGCGAAACTTGTACCGAACATTGAATAGAAAACGTATCTGCAGTCCTAAAGGTGGAGCCTCACCAATATGTGGTTTACATAAACATTCGCAGTCATTGCACGTTGCATTACTTTATATAACCGGTTCTTTGCTGTCATTTTTACTCATTGCTGGTGAACCTTCCTTCAAGTGGTTCCTTATCATTTTCTTTTTCAATTGTCAGGCCCAAGGGCC
>JSYX01000536.1:0-24730 GCA_000787465.1 Thermomucor indicae-seudaticae | reverse complement strand
GTTAAAGCATGGCGCAAATTCCACTTGAAGTTGACGCAAAAACTACCAACAGAGGACGCAAAAAGTTATTCAAAAACCAGTACTTACAATAACCGCTGGATGACTATTTATGCGTGAACACAGTATTTTTTAGCATGCCTATTGACCATCCCTCAAATGGACCTGATTATACCGGACAGATCACGGTGATTATCAAACATCATAAGTTTTATTTGTGGGGTACCTGCCGCAACAAAACCAGTTTGTTCCAATTGCCGTACGGAGTCTCACATTCTAACGATTGCTGTAATTAGTAGTGGAAGCGTATACTGTATAACTGTAACTTGCGGTAACCGGGCACACAATGCTTGCGTTTAACTCTTATTCAGCTTTCAGAGCTTTCTCAGCACGTTTAATGGAAGCCTTGTCAGTTTTCGGTTGCTGGCTTTCCGGCATAGGTCCAAGTGGCGATTCAAGACGGAAAGGGCGTTTCAGAGGTCCACTGCTGGTCGATTCACCCCAGATATGGATTCGAGCCTCCTTGGAGGTAAAAAATGTTTTGAAGGCGATAATGGATTGGATGATGAGGGGTTGCACGAACTTGAACTGCAGGTGCAAGAAAGCAATAAGAAGGATACCCGTCATGGTTTGTTTAATACCCTTTTTGATTTCCTCGGCATCGTAATCTTGAACAAAGATAAACCGGCATTAATGCTACATACTTCTTTTTTTTTATCGAATTGGCGCATGATGAATATACCCCGATAAGTCGTGTTTATCAACTTGTCTTCGCCAGTAGTTCCGTCCCAGTTCTGTTTGGCTGGTTCGACATAGCGTAAGGGTGTTTGATCTATATAACACGTGGAGTTTTAGCATAACGCATGCGACGTTACGAGGCACTTAAAACGCGAAAGACTTGCCATTCTTTCCATAGACTATCCACAAGAGCCAGTAGTTGAGGCCGATAACCACCAATTGACAAAACACGTAGACGCCACGAAGAATCCACAGGTTCGCAGGCTCTTCTAACGGCAATTGTTTCGTTACCTGTCGAAGTCCCATGACGAAGGCAATGTTAAACAGCGGATGGTTGACAATGCGACTTATGGATGGCATTTGAGAAAACACGGAAACCAAATCGCGGTTCCTGAGAAGAAACAGAGGATTTTGGTGCTTGGCGGAACAAAGAAGACCCAATGGCATTCCTTTGCAGCCAGAAACAGACACAGATTCTGCATTTGGAAATCATGTGACACCAGTGGCGAATTATGGGATTGCTCATGGCAGAAAGACAGGTAAGCTACAGTATCATCATTATCACTTCAAATTAATCCCTATTCAAAAGGAACGAAAATACAATTTGTATGCCTGCATAGATATACATAACGCAAATTCACGATTGACCATGCTACATTTAGTAATGCGTAAGATAAAAGGGTTCGCTGTTATGGATTATCTTGGTTTCAAAAACATGATGCTCGTCATATGGGAATGCTGACCTGAAATCGGCCGGCAAGGCTGATGGACTCATCGCCCTTCAAACTGTGAAAAACAACCATTTTTGGTAGCGTTTCCCTCTCCGAAGTTGTGAACATGGCATCTGCTTCCCCTTTCGACCAACAGCAGGTTACTGCTTTTTGCTTTCCTTTTCCGTGTGCTTCATTCAGCTTATGGGACCCCAAACCGTCGACTACCGCGTATCTCGAGTTGTGGTGTGCTGCAAAGATTGCGGTCAAGATGTAGGATTGTACCCTGCTAGACACAAATGCCAGGACCCTGTCCGACCACCATTACCGCCATTACCAGCAAAGCTGCCTGATGAACTAGAGAGCAACAACAATGGACTACGAGTTCCTCGAAAGCCTGTGCCTTCCCTTGACAGTGAAAGCAAATCTAGACCCACGTCTGCTGCTTCTGCCTCCTCCTCTTCATCTAGCAGTACCTTTCCGAATAGTCCGTCCCAACCACCCACTTCGGACAGTTCGTCAGCTTCGAATGGAAGCAGGTGGGCACGGTTTGTTCGATCAACTCCGAAGCAACAAGAGACACAACAAAACGAGGAGGAAGACTCGTTCTATTTCAACAATTTTGCTGCACACTTGCCTGAAGATGCTTCAGCGGATACGTCGGCCACTAATAACAGCTCTGGCAAAAAGCTTTGGGGCAAAGTCAGACAGAACGAGAAATGGAAACAACTTAATGAGAAATGCAAGTTCTCTCTATATCTATCAGGCAACCACCGTAACTTATTCTTCCTTTATACTAATTAATAGACGAGAAGCCAAAACAAAGCGCAAAGCTGTGGGGGAAACTGGTGCAGGCTACACAGAACATGGCAGATAAAATACCCTCACGAGACGAGCGAGGCCCTGGTATTTTGCTTCTCTGTCGATTGCATTTCTATGCTAAAGCTAATGAATGATTTTCAGAATCGGACGAATCAGACTGGGAAGGCGAATCACATGTATCAAGAATCCTTCGAGAATATTATCAAAAGAAAAACCAACCATTACCAGAATGGCTATTTGATGAGAGGACACCTAAAAGAAGGTCCATTGGTGCTGCTGGCAGACCAAAAGGCCCCGAAAATGATGACATGCTTCCTCCACTCGATCCGAGGTCTCAAAGGTCACCTGGACGGAAACAACGTCTGTGGGAAACCGATCCTGATTCTGAGCGGTACATGACGCAGCGCGAAAGAGAGCGTGAGGAGCTAAGACGACAGCAACAACAACTGTCAGCAGAAAGGGCTCGCTCCAATGAAAGGAATTATTATGATAGTTATGCTGATGAAGGTTACTACAAGGACAGTTATGGCACACCCGTTCAGGAACGTGTCCGTGGACCAAGAGACATACTCGATCACTCCAGAAGATATAATGAAAGAACGGGTGCATATTATTAGGTTTTATTCCATCTTCCAGTTAGTCACGTCCGTGTTATCAGATACATGACTTTGTAGTCTTTAGTAATATAAAGCAAATCATACCCCAGCGAGCGACTACCTACTGCAAGGTACTTCAATAAAATCGCTTTTCATTTATTTATTAACCCGATCGTGACAAGCTTATATCACTCGTACCTTTTCGCAGCGCTCATCTTGTTCACTGTTTACTAGGCCTGATCCATGCTTACTCAGAGTCTTTCTGTATAGAGTTTTTGTAAAATTTTCCCTTGTGATCTATTGTCTCCCTGAGTGCAGTAGTCACGAATCGACTCTTGCCAGTTGTTAGGAGTTTCACCTTCGTACCTGCCGTCTGGCCAACTGAGAAATCGCACGATGTTCGGCATCATACTTCTTTAAGCCATCATTATGCAGTTCTGGCAACTGTTAAATTCGAGGCTCATGGCCATTAAGATCGTCAGGTTATTGGCAATCAACACACAGGAGCAAAAACTTAAGGCATGGTCTGTAGAGTTAGCAAAGATACTGCCGCTGGCGAAGCGTGGCGCTGATGGGCTGAGGCTGCATGAAACAAAAGGAGGCGGTCGGAGTTTTCGCTCATTACAAATTCCACATCGGCGAAAACGCAAACTCTCACATCGTTCAACCCAGCCATCATGACAGGCGATCACAAAGACGAAAATATGAGTGAAACAAGCAATTCTAATGCAGAAGAAATCAAGTGCCAACCTAAATTCCCCAAGGAAACAATGGACGCGCTCGAATCAGGCAGAAGAATGATTAACAGCAGCAGGGCATTCTGTGAGGAATTGGACCGTATTCAAGCGCAATATCCAATCTTCAAACGCAAGTATTTTGATACGCAAGCTGAAATTGAGAAGATAATGGCCCGGTAAGTCTCTATCCACTGGTTTTGCGCGCTGTTGGCTATGTATCTAAGAATTTTCTTCCTTTCTTTCTCTATAGAGGGGTCAAACGCCAAAAGACAATACCTGAACCTTATGATCCTGATCCTGACCCTGAAAGAGCCAAACTTTACGAGATACGTTGGGATAGAGAAGCGTTCCAGAGGAGATTGCGTACCTTTTCGGAACTGTACGTGACCACAACGCGGGCGTTTGACGCAATGGAAGCTGCTATGCACGGGTATTTTGACACGCATCACACCTGCGGCAAACGCGGCACGACTTGCCTATTGTTATGCGAAATGTGTGGAAACGAGGCCTATGTCGTTGATCTAACAGGCTACAATCCTAATTTACCGAAATGTAAGTTTGCTTTGGGTCGCTTGATTTCAAATGTGGCAAACTAAAACGATAATGCAGACCAGGAAGCCGTGAGACTGCACAGAGATGGACTGTACCGCTGTCATGATGAACGATGTATATTTAAGACCACTGAATGCGACGGTAAGTTTTGCTTATTATAGATAGAATTAAGAGACACTGAGTTTTGGTTTGCGGTTACTACTAGAAAGTGCGTACAGATTCCATTTCCGCATCAAAGAAGACGCTATAGATTACATTCGTGCAGAGCGTAACAAAACTCGGGATTGCGAGGGATCATTGCCAGTTGTTGTTCACCCTTTGGTAATAAACAACACAGCACATTTACATTAACCGTTACCGGTGCACGATCTAACTTTACGTCTTTGTTGGTAGGACGAGGAACAAATGGACCATTTGGATTTCATTATCTACGCACTCGAAGCCGAAAATAAATTCAAGTTTCCAATGAAGCGGAACAAAAGTGCAGCTACGCGAACCTCCTACCTTTTGCCATATTTCGGATGGAACTACCTTACCGAAGGCGATGAACAGGCTTTACAATGCGATCTGTGTTACCGACGAGTAAACATTCACGATTACAAGTCATTAGCGGATAATGAAGACAGCAAACTGCCCGTGTTTGACGTCGTCAAGGAGCACAGAAACTTCTGTCCATGGGTCAACGCTGAGCACGCTCATGTTCGTCCCATAAGGTTCATTCCTGAACGCGGAAAGATTTGTGGCTATGAATGGATGATGGAAGCAATGGCTGAGGAACGCACATTCCAATTCGGTTTCATCCTTAGTTCGTATCCTTTCCAAGCTAGCAGACTCGAATTTATAGCAGACATGTATCGGTCGATGGCGAGAGCCCGACAGCAGTTTGGTCTTCCGCCAGTAGAGTATCCTTATATTGGCACTCTTGAGAAACCGAAACTCGATTTGCCACCAGAGCTATTTGAAGGTGAGGAAACAAAGATATTGCATAAAGAAGGAGGTTAAAAGGTCCTAAACGGCGAACTTCCTTGTATAGGCTTGGGGACCTGGCGTGACAACGGCAAAGGCAAGGCGAAGGCTCCTGCATCAGACAACGGTGAGATCTCTAAGGAATTGCCTCAAGCCGTCCAGGAAGATGCCTCTACAAGCTCTGTCGAAAGCGTCGAGAGTCCTGCAAAACCTGATGTCTCCGAACCTGACGGTCGTGAAAGACCGAATGTTTTCGAATATGCAACAAAAACAGCTGTGGCAACATCTTCTTCTGCTGGTGAACAAGATCGCCAAATCACGGATTTGGCTACTGTAACCAGCCAGAAAAATACCACGGATGCGAAGCAGCAAGGCGAACCGTCGTTGTCCATACCATTGATAAAAACCACGACTACTGAAGAGGAAGTATGGACAGCAGAAGAGATGTCCAGGGCTCAAGTCACTCGCACTGTATCCCAAGAAGGTGTTGTCTCTGAAACCGCGCAGAGGCGAGAAGACATCGGTGTGGACGAGTTACAAGACAAATCGTCGTCTCTCGGTAAGCGGAAACAGGTTCCGTCACAGGTAACTGATGAAATTGGCGAGAAAACTACAGAAGCATCTGTTGTAGGAGTTAGCGATCTCACTGCAAGGCCAAGTCCTGCGATTACCTCTTACCTCCAGATAATGGGCCAAAGGCACAAAAAAAGATCAGACAATGAGGCGATTGCCGAGTCGTCAACAACAACAGCCACTCTTAATATACAAGAACACCAGACTATTGACAGAGACTCCTCCAGCATTGTGCCTATGAATACCGATATCCTGGAAGCCATGGATACTCTGCAACCTGTAGATTCGTCCATGGGTGATATCATGGAAACATCTGGCGAGATAACAGCTGTTGCCAGTGAATATGACCACGAGAACATTGCGATCACTACCACTACTCACCAGCAACAACCCGATGAAAGTTATGCTATGGATGTTGATACCTCAGCCATGCAAGAGATAAAAGAACAATACCTTGGTGAAGAAATGACTACGATACAGCAACTTGAACAAGAAACAACTATACCAGCAGCAACTGAAACAGAAGCAATTGATAACACGGAAGTCACTGATTACTTATCGACAGCGCCTGTAATTGACGAAACCACAGCTTTCAGCGTTGAAAAAAAGAACACCCTGACAATTACAACCGGAATGGGGGACGAGACGGAAGATATCGTGGACATTAGCGAAAACAAAGAAAACCTTGAATATCTGCAAGACGGCCACTCTGATGTTCAAGAACAATACATGGAAACGACAGAAGCAATTAGCGTAAGTGATCAGGTACACGAATCATCCCAGACACAGGCACGTTGTAATAACAGAAACGGCTTTGTCCGGGCTGTTACTGGGAGGCTGTCATAAATCGCATGTTACTGATCTGTATTCTCGAAGCAGGATCAACGATATGAAGAAGTTGTTTTTGGTGAACAGCAAGAGACAAGAGAGGCAGTTAGCACAAGTGATCAGGAACATGAACCATCCCAGACGCAGGTATGTTGTGACATAATAGTCTGTTCGGGCTGTTCCTAGAAGGTGATCATCAATTGGATTAACTTATTACTGTAATCGTATACCAGGTTGAGCAATCTGGAGAAGTTGTTACTTTTACTGAACAGCAAGAAACCAAAGAAGCAACTTGCACGAGCGACCAAGAACGCGAATCGTCCGAAACACAGGTATGTTTTTAATTATAGAAACAGCTAATGCAATAGTCTGTTTGGGCTATTGTTGGAAGGCAATCAGGAGTTTCATGTTACTGATTAGTATAATCGTACCAGGATGAACAATACGCAGCAGAAGTTGCTTATACAGAACGGCAAGATGAAACAGAACTCGAGAAGACCGCAGAAGCGCGAGAACCGTCGTTCCCAGAGGAAACCCCAGTGGAAATTGCAGAAGAATTAGATATACTTGGTCAGCAGCACCATCAACTAGATGTATCTGAAGAAGACCAAATCATTTCGGACGAACATCAACAGGAACACCCGGCAACAGATTCAGTTGGATCGCCTTTCGTGGAGGCATATATTGAACAAGAAATCACCATTGATGAACAGGGACATCGATTGGAAGAAGGTGATGGAAGTGAAAAAGCTGCACGTGATATCGGAAGCGAAATAGCACAAGACGATGCTGAAACCATAAATGTAGAAGAAGGTGCCACAGATAGTTCACCAAGTGAACAAGAAATCACCACTCACGAACAGGAACATCGATTGGATGAAGGTGGCGAAAATGAAAAAGCTGCGCCTGATGTCAGAAGCGAAATAGCACAAGAGGATGCTGAAATCATAAACGTAGAAGATGCCGCAGATAATTCACCAATTGAACAAGAAATCACAACTCATGAACAGGAATATCGATTGGAAGAAGGCGGCGAAAGTGCAGAAGCTGCGCGTGAGATCAGAACCGAAATAGCACCAGATGATGCTGAAAACATAAATGTAAAAGGTGCCACAGATAAATTACCAAACAGCGAAAGCGTTGCCGACCAAGTCGATCTGACAGTAGAAGATGAAGAAATCCCTGCGGAAACGCCCAACTTGGATGAAGAAAGTGAACAAACATATGAATACGAAGAATCGCCGCAGTCCGAAACTGACAGACAAATCGCCCAGCTCGAAGAGGAAGATATTGGGACGGACGTACAGAATAGCGAGTTGGCTGCTGGCGAAAATGACATGGTAGACTTGACGATAGACGAGCAAACGGACCATGAAGAACCTTCCTCTTACGAAGAGCAGCAGCAGGAACTCGAAAGGTTTGAAGATGACAGGGAAATCAATCCTATGTAAAATAATATGATAATAAACGAGTTAAATGCAGAATGTTGCATATGTTATCGATAGATTTGCCGTATGCATACGTGGAGTGTGTATAATCATATAGAGAAACGGTGTTTAAGTTTCCCATGGAAGACAAGGTGCACTATTACTCATACTTTGCACGCAACGTTAATGATTATAACGAAGCAGACGAATTGGATGAGATTCCTGGCTACAAGAGTGGTCTATGATAACCAACATGAATAATTGCGCATGGGTAATCGGAGCCAGATCATCAGCAATATTCTTGGCCCATGAAGCAAAATATGCTTTCTAATCACTATTTAGAGCATGGTGCGGGTACAAGCCAGTATGGTAATACTCAATACCCTGTTGTGCTTTCAGAGATTCAGTTATAGGGTCTTTGGTTATCGGATCAAGGTTCTTAGCGTTTGAAGCAGCCCACAGGGCAAGAGGAGGAGCTGGCGGGGCCCGCAATGTACGCTACTCTTACATGAACTGTCCTTCCTTGAAATATAGAGTCTGTTTTGCCGTATGCCATTCGCGAGCGCAAGACACACTATGCGCATCCCAAGGATTCACATCTTTCTCGATGCTCATATTTGCAATCTCTATTTTTGCCTCCTACCCTACGGTCCTTGGAGCAAATAGGAGGTAGGCCGTATGGGCCATCAGTCCCCACATGGAAAAGAGGGCATGTTGAGCTTTTAACCTGATCTGTGCCAAAAGTTTGGCCCACCAAGCGCTGCCCTCCGTTCTTTCAAGCTTTCACCGCAATGATGCTCATAGCCCTGTCGGCAGGTCTCGCTTAGCGTTCCCCGGAGCGAAGCGAGGGCAGAAGGCTAGTATTACAGCACACAAGCAAAAGCATATGTTTCTGAATTCGGGGCAAAACTCTCTCCCGTTATCATGTTAATGCATAAGAACGTGGGCACAAATACTTCTCTATCCGATTCAAATTTGGTTCTCTGGTCGACGCAAATAATGCTTCATACTTGGCGCAAAAAATACGCTGCTTATAACGTCAAAAAGAAACATGACTAACGCATACTGCAGGGAAAAGCCAGTAAGTGTTCAGGTACAACACCCTGAAGAACTGAAACACCAGCTGTCAATGGCTGAGTTTACTGGTCAGGTGGGGACTCCTTAATTGCGTTATTGTGAATGACGATAACAATTTCAATGCAAGCATGTTCTTCCTCTACATCGTCCGTACCAGAGATAAAGGGCGATCAGGAAAATGACTTCCAGGATCCTCCACGACGAGATACACAGGATAAAGGAGTATCCAAAAAGCGTAAACGAGAAGAATCTGACGATGAGGGTCCGGATTCTGTCTCTGCGACGCAGTGTCCGATATGTTTAATGTCGTGTAAAAATGCCGGAAATCATAGAATAGTCTCACTTCACTGTGGGCACTTGTTTGGGGAAAGGCAAGAAGCTGGAAGCCTGAAGAAAGAGAGATATGCGTGTCCCCTCCAACTGAACAGCTCTTCTTACTGTAGTTGTATTGAGAAGTACTTTCATGTTTCGAGCGGCTCCAAAGGGAAAACTGCTCCTTGTCCAAGTTGCAAGTACGTCAGTTATTGTTGCAGTAAAAAATATATATAGAAGGTTTACGTCTTCTGTTCGTTCGTATAGCCGTATATCCAAAAAGTCAGACATACGTCCTATCATAGCGACGAACCTGATCATTGAAGATACGACGCAGATAGAAGAATTAAAGGGCAAACTTAACAAGGCGCTGGGAGAAATCGAAGTCCTGAAGAATAAACTAAACAATAATGAATTGGCGCTTTTGCAGTATCGTAATCGACTTACCGAATGTCATCGGGAAAACAAGTCTCTACAGGCACAGTAAGAGTATGCGTCTTATTGAAAGGACGGTCCATATATTGATAGCAGTAACTGCAGGATCGACGCGATGATAGCGGGAGGTGTGGAACCAGTGGCCAAGCCTGATCTGCTGAAAGAACGATCCTTTCAAATATGGCGGCTGATTCCACTTAAAAAACAGGCATGTTTTTGGATGACACAAAATTACTTGCTCTAATACTCGCCCCTTGACAGCATACAGCACGTAACGTCGCATTTAACGCAGTGGATGAGATAGTGGTCACATCTGTAACCAAAGAAAAACGGTTTTATGGCCTGCAGCGCATTAGTCTACTTGACACAAGCATGGTTGACTATATCTGGAATCACGAAAAGGAAGTGCGGGACCTGCGGTGTTCCCCTTTTGAACCATCAGTCATATTATCAACAAGCATCGACAAAAAGCTGTCGCTAACATGTGCCAAAAACAATTGTGTGCTGCAAACGTAAGGTAATCGAATAAATATGAATCTGAACGTAACTCTACTCACATCCCTACCGCAGATACACCTTGGACAGTCCTGGCTGGTCTTGCTGTTTCGATGATAGTGATCCTAATCTATTATACTGTGGTTTGGTCGGTAACACGGTCATGATCTATGACATCCGGAACACCAAAAGCTCTTTACGGCGTTTACAGAACCTACCGAAAGTCGCTGGAAACTACGCGCTGCATTCAATCGCAGTATCCACAGTAGATAATACAAAGTTAATATATTGCTCTAATCCAATGGAGTCCTACATGTGGCGAACAAAAGAATCTGAGGAGCAACAAACCCTGTATTCTATCCCGGGAGAAGAGGACGGTAAATAGGAAATCCTTCGTCTGCGTGTTCCTGCACAATGCTCATGCCAAATCACTTTGTGTAGGCTATAAGCCATACTCGTTATCATACGACGCGGCAACCAAGTCTGTTCTAATCTCATCCCGAAGACAAACTTCCACCAAGCATAGCATATATACATTGAATGATGAAAAATCTTTAGAGAAGCAGTGGTCGATCGAAAACCAATACCCACAAGTCCCTCTGGCTCGAACCTGTCAATTTGCATACGATAATGAGCCTCAAAACCTTGCTACATGTTTTGCAAACGATCAAGCCGTAAGTATTCCAAATTTTGCCCAGCGAAGCCCAGGCGCTCACTCAAAGGTCGGGCCAAAAACACACAGGTATCGATACACTCGCAAAGCAACATGCAGCAGTCGCTTCCAGTAGGCGATTCAGCGTTGGATATAAAGATAGCTCGAATCAAGGATCAGTGTATCCTGGCAGCATTGACCCAAAATCAGCTGCATCTCTTCAAATATGAGTAATTTTTCTTGATTTTGAATACTAGCACCTGGTACCTAATAGATGGCTTTTGTGGAACCTTTTTCTTTTCGTTGCGTCATATGGGTCGGTGGAATTTGGCACGGTTACGAGGAACATCGATGCTTTTGTGCACAAACGACTCAAAAAGTCAAGGTTTCGTAGTGCTCGTACAAACTAGTATTCTATTATAGGAGCTCCCCTAAGTTCAGCGGCTTCACGATAAATTTGCAAATGTACAGGCCAATAGCCCAGTTGACATCTCCTGCAATATCCAAATTTAGATCCATCGTACTCAGGCTTAGCGGGGTTCGTTGTCTGTCAGACATTTTCTTCCCATGGTGCGAAGCTTTGTGATACTTTCGCAAAGGAAGACAGAGTGTGCAATTTTGCCTTCGCGTAGAGACCCCTGATTAAATAGCGTATAATTAAAGTTATGTCTACTTGTAGCGGAAATTTGATGATTAGTTAACGCAAAAGGTGTTTCCCAAGCAGCACAAACAGGATATCAAGATCCTAATGCAAGTTCTAAAGTTAGATCTTGTCTTTTGAAGTGGCGATTGTGGCTCGTGGCATGGCTATCAGCCAATCATTTTCGATGCGCCGCAAGCGAGCCCCGCAATCAGAAGAAAAAGTGTGTTAAGTATTTTAGGCTGATTTACAGGTAGGTTTCTCTGGAAAACCGGCTTTTTTCTCTTTCTTTCTTCCCTTCTCTGCTTTCCGTTTCTCGGGAAGAGAGCAATGTACCACGTACCCTGCACAACTACAGATACGCAACAGTAGTGGTAGCCAGGCAAATAGGAAAAGCATACTTCGGTTGGAAACAGTAGGTCGAATGGAAACACAAGGAAAGAAATAAAAAAGGAAAACTCAAACAGGCAGCTTTTCTTCTTCTTTCTTCTGCCACAGATCATGGTGCGACGGAAATGGATTCTGTTTGTACCTTTGTTTTGCTCACGAGCAGCCCATAGTCAAGACGTCAGCTGTCTCTTGTTACAGTCGTCTAAAGCCTGTCGTGCATTCCAGCAATACTATGTCGGTGTCAGTGGCCTGTCCTCTTCTTATTCTTTCCTGTCCAACGTCACCGACGTGGTGTCGTTTGACGAGGCCTTGTACACGTATGTCCAGTCATCAGCCGATTACTTGAGTCAACTCGGATGCAGAGCGTCGAATAATGATACCCAAGCGCCATACGCGCGTTATTCCTTAACTCAACTATGCTCAGAACTCATAAACAACGCCATTTATTCACAACCGTGCAACTGGGATCACAACATTACATCCGAACCGGTGTGTCAGTCAACCTGCGAGAGCTGGATCTCGAGCATTGAGGCTATTCTCTCCCAGGACTCATCGCTATGCCCCAACCAAGCAACCCTGAACCAGTCGCTTATCAGTCTTGAAACACAGTGTCAGACGGCAGTTGCTTACAGTACTCAATGCATTACGGGATCAGATAATGAGCCAGACAATTGTGGTAAGTCAATGAGCTTGGACGCTTTATCGTATGCAGCAAGGCTTACAGAGAGTAACATAACAGGATTTCTGGATCAATCGGCTGCATGTGACTACTGCAACAGTAATAGTACAGACAGCTGCTGCGGATCTGTGCAAGGATGCAACGGCCTGTCAGCGGCTGCCATAGCAGGTATCGTCGTCGGTAGCGTCGCGGGTGCTGGACTCCTGGGATTTGCAGTATTCTATTTTCTATGCTGGCGCCGGAAGCCTCAGAGAAAAGGAGGCAGTGGTCCTTTTGCCCGTTATTCACAACAGCAGCAGCAGAACCCAGAACAAACCAGCCTCATGACAGACACTGCTGCAGCTCATCCCTCCGAGATAATGGTACCGATGACTGAAAAAGTGGAGATCCCTGCTTCGTCGTCATCCGAAGAGGATGAAGGGGCAGCAAGCCAGTTCGAAATGGTCGAGTACTATTGTCAGTCTTTACTGGATTTCCAACCGAGAAGTGAAGACGAGATTGAGCTTCGCGCTGGCGACTTTGTTTACGTGATCTTTCGGACGCAAGATGGCTGGGGTTATGGTCTGAACAGTCGAACCAACAAGATTGGCTTGGTACCTTTGAGCTTGCTCCAAAGAGTGGATCCCTCGGTCCTCGATCCACTCTTGATCCATAGTCTGGATCCACACCCAAACGATAAAACGCTAATAGAAAGTCCGCAAGATGAGCAACAAGAAGGCGGCCAAGAGGAAATATCGCCCGATAGCACAATAACTACAACATCATCAAGACGAAACCAACAACTAGTGGCCATCCGTATGCAGCAAATAAGGGAAAACGTTAGACGTTCAATAAGTTTAACTGACCTACGGCGGCTGAGTCGGTTACCACGACCAGCACCACCTGTCTATGTCCAACATCACGAAACTGTTCCGCACCGGGCAGGAAGCATTGAAAGAATAAGAAGATCCTCGAAACCCACAACGCCGCCTGAAGAACCTCTCCTCAAGGGAGATTTATCTTCTACTTACAAACAGGACTACTAACGCGGTGCCTTGGTACGTCTCATTTACTTCTTTATCTTACTTCCTCAAATACCTACATATAACATAATATGCATCTACACCTACGTTTTATGCCCAAGTATATCATAGCAATCATTTAAAACTGTGTAACACCAAAAAAGGGATATTGCAATGACGTCTTCCTAAACCTAAATTTGCCCCGCGTGCCACTTAAATTTTCACGTGCAAAAGGCGATGATAATGGTTACGAGCAGGTTGACGTGCGTTTCCATAAAAACATGTAGTTCTAGGGCATGGATGGTGGATGATTTATTGCATTCGTTTAAACGAGTTATAAACTGTCTGATGTTTGTAAAGCTGCACGGCTAAGAAAGCTTTCTTTCACTTGATTACGTACAGGCCCTTTATTTTCGGCCAATGAAATTGTACTCGCAAAGATCGTAAGCATGCGACGATTCTAAATTTGTTTTTTTCATCCCTCTCTTTCTTTCTCTCGTTTCCAGAAAAAACCTACTATGGAAATCCACCAGCGACAGCGGCTGCGAGAACTCAATGACCTCTATATGCAACATGAGTCGACGATAGACAGACTACAGGATGCCCTTCGTCGAGAAATTCCGCTTTTGATGCAAGAATTGGAACTTTCCCTGGAGCAAACGACTGCGATAGACGACTACCTTCATGATCGAGGTTGGCTCCTGTCCTGGAATGATATATACAGAGAGTGAGCAAACATTTCAACCGATGATCTCCTTGTAGTCACTCTTTTTCGATACTTGCGCAAGCATTCATTTTCCCTGCCACATACGCTTTCCTTTGTCTTGGACACCATCAAATGGCGAGTTAGCGAAAAAGTCGACAGCCTTTCGTTATCCACGATCGATCACGTCTTTTTTGAATGCCCCTTTTGTTTCTTTTACCATCATGATCAATGCGATCGACCTATCCTCATCATACAACTCAGTCACTTGCCGTACCCAACCACAAGCGACAGTAGTAGTATGGCTGAATTTCTAAAGCCTTTTGTGATGTTTGTGCTGGAAACCACACGGCTATATACCCTCGACCTGACACGACGACGAATCGCAGAAGGCGTGCCGAATCCGGTCATTACTGATATCATGGTTTTGGTCGACTTTAAGAGCGCAAAGTCATTACCAAAGGTATGTGACACAAGAGGAAAGGGAAAGAGGGGGTGGGGCTGACATGTGAATTTTTTTCTCCAGGATACAGCGCTCGTACAAGCCTTCATCCAATTGGTGCGGCGTTACCCGTCAGTAGCAGGTACAATCTGTCTGCTTAATTTCGGCTGGATGTACCAGGGAATGTGGCAGATGGTAAAGCTGTTGTTGTCTGAAGAAGCAAAGAACCGTATCTGTTTCCCAAAAATCCGCGACATAGCGTCTTTGGTTGGTCAAAAGGATCTAATTGAAGGTATGCATTTCAGGCGGAAACGACTGTGTAAAAGCAACCTGTTCCCGGAAAAGCTCATGCTTCTTTTTCGCTTTTGCGAAGGTCTTGAATCGACGGCCCCCTTGCCATGGAATTTGACGGAAGAAGACATTTTCGTTCGGTATGGTCACGACAATATCGCTCCTCCTACGCTGAGCCGCAGAAACTCGTCCTCCTCTGTGAATACTGTGTATTACGACGCGGTCTCTCGTTCACCCTCTACTACCCATCTTTCTGCCTATTTGCACATGATGCCATGCGAGGCGGATAGCAACCTGCGACGTGCCTCATTATCATCTAGCAGCTGCTACGCCACACCCGTCGGAAGCATGACCCCTGTTTCGAGTCACGGCAATCTAGCCCGTCTAGCGAAATCGTATTCTCCGCTACGCATACGGGCCCCCATTCGAGCATTGATACAACAGCATGGAGTCATCTCTTCTGGGGTCTTGAGTGAAAAGCTGACTGTGCTACAACTACAGCAGCAGGAGGAGGATGTGGACCAGCTGATCTTTACATCAAAACATGATCGAAGTCGAAGACGGCCTATTACAAATGTCGTGTTACGAATGTTGATCAAAGCGGAATATCTATTGAAGCTTATCGTGATACGGGCCGCTAAAAAGGCAATGAAATATCGAAACATGCTTTACTGGTTAGTCGCCTGTGTCCTTTTACGCAGCAACGTGCAGGAAATTCTGAAAAGCTTGATGGGAGAATGGCTGATTGCGGCGAAGGGTGTTCGTGGTTTACTTGACTTGACGACAGCACAAATGGGACAATTGGCACTGTAAACAAGCAAGCGCATGAAATTTGCATTTACGAAATCATCATCTGTTTCGTTTGATACCTCGGTAATCTAGATACGTCACTTGCTTATGCATACTATGTATGACATGCATGTAATATTTTCATAATATATAACGTTTATGGCTGATTAGTTAGCAGTTTTATGCTTGATAAGATATCTCTAATGGTGACGATGGTTCTTATCTATCTGGAAGGATCTATCCATCATACTGATGGTTTTCTTTGTTGTCCAAGCGAGACAAACCTAGAGTGATACATTTGTTTTTCGGGGTTAACTGCAGCAAACGTATATATACATGAACATCTGACATGTCAGTCTTAAGATTGATTGATGAGATGACGTACATGCTGCGGAGTCAACATAACCATTAACTCGGTCAGTAGTAGATGGGTGATAATTATGTGTGCAACCAAGCCGATACGGAGGGCAGCTTTTACGCTCGGTCACATGTAGCGCCGCGACTATATATGGCCGAGCTCCAGCATTTCCAAGCGAACGTACCTTCAGGGCACAAAATGATGTGTCATCTCCAGAAAGTCCTCGCATATTGCTAATTTGGGCAAGGAGTTCCCCGCCGACGGAGGAACGGAAACAAAGTTCTGTATGAGATAATGCTGGAGAAAAGCAAAACACTAAAGTGACCGGTAAATGTGTTCTTGCAGCTGGGCGTAACACCAATCACGTATTATCATCCCCTCCTTTTCCTCGCATTGAAATCCGTCTCTACTAACTTTGAATCGGCGCCGAAAAATATTCGTTGCAGGAAGACGAGAAAACCAAGTCGACGCCCGAGGCAAAATAATAATCATGTGGACGTCATCTTGCTGTAAAAGAATGATTGGCCAATGTCACGATGAAAAGTCAGTTTCCCGAGAATAGAGTTATGGACCTTACCGATGGGCATCACTGATGGAAGTTTCTTATGACCGAGAGAGTCAGTCGGCTCGGTACGTGTGCACAAGCGGCTGGGCGTTCACAGCATGCAATAGTCTCGTCATTTATCAGATGACCCGTCATCGTTTTCTTTTTCTTTTTACGTTAAAGCACGTGGCAATAAAGCGTACCTTTTTCTGGGTTGTGATAGAATTATATGTACTTTTATTACTTGCCCAGGGCAACATGATCCATCATGTCTGCTCTAGCGATTAGGATATCTCTATCGGTCAGACAACCGAGTAGCATGTGCGGATAGAGTGTAATCGGTTCGTCGAAATGAGAATCTTCGAGAACGATGGAGATGCAGTTGTGCTTATATTGAATTTGTGCAAACGCAGATGGGTCTTCTTCGTCGTCGTCAATCTTTATCGTATTCTTCTTAGTTGTTAAGTTGTTGTTGTTGTTGTTGTCATTATCGGTTAATAGTCGGACTAACTCGTCGTGATGTCGATAAATATATTCCAGTTTCTTTTGGTTGGGTCGGTCAAATGGTACCCAGGCATCATCACTGAACCGTCGGTTTTCAAACAGCCAAATGACCATGAGGGGCGGTGTACAGCAAATGAGTGGAAAAATGCAGAGTGTTTAATATGTAAGATGGGAGAATGCAAGAAATATATATAAAAGAAAAAGAGATGTAAAAGGAGAAAGAGACAAAAGATGCGACAGATACTTGTTTTTATTTCTTTTTCTTGCCATGAACGACAGTTATTAAGTCATCCATGTGACACATTGGCATACATAATCTTTTTTTCTGTCTTCATGTCCATGTCCGGTTGGGAAACAGACGCTGTGACCACCAGTCTCTTGTGCAATGAATGACATGGTAACTCAGCAAATGCAGATACCTTTTAAGTCCACTTTAAAGCCTGTCACTGTCGATCGTTTTCTGGACATTCAACGTGTGATATGCGTTTCTTTTTCTTTTCTGACTTGTTCCCCTTTCCGATCAGGTTCCCCCCCTAGAAGCAGTATACACACTTACACAGGTGGAATACATATGAACCTGTTTTAAATAATAGTCGAAAGCGACCAAGCAAACAGGATGAGAGACAGAAAAGGTCGGCGGGAGTTGGCAGTTTCATTGACCGCCTGGAAGCGTACGTTCTAGCGCATCTGCGTTTGATTTTGAGGAGTTCCTGAAACATCACGCCATCCGGTCTCTCGTGTCTGGATATTACGCTGACGTGTTCAATGCTGTTGTGAAACGAAACAGAAAAAGAACCCGCGGGCACGCAACAGTACATATTAAATATGTCCACGCAAAATAACTCTAGATAATACCGGATCCGATCCTGCTCAAGCTTTCGCCGTTACATATGGAACTATCTTCCGGAATTTGCAGCGTTTCAGGCTGCCGATCGGGTTACTTGCATTGAACCTTATGGCCCAACGGAGACTTTGGATAAAAGAAATAACGAATCAGATTATAACGTTCATAACCAACCACTGATGACCCCTTTTCCCGCGATTTACAGATAATCGCCGCGTTCACGATCCCTGTACACGGGGATAATGACCTCACAGAGTTCAGGGTTCTCGGTCGTAATGTTTTGCCGCATTTGCGCTGTTTCTTCAATATCTCGGCGGCAATCCAAGTACAATAAGGACCTCACCGTCTTACTACGCGAGAGTTGCATAGCTTCGACAAAAGCTTTGATCATGTTTTCTTTTATGTTTCTAGCCAAAAAGAATGCGGTCATAGGTCGAAAGTTGCCCTTGAAGCGAAATGCTTCGGATATCACGATATCCTGGGACAGAGCTGTAAGTTTGCCGTTTCCGCACCGCATGATGCCAACAGATCGTCAGGCCGTCCATGAAAATATGAGCAGTTTCTATAATGTTTGGCTGTTATCAACCGTTAACCCTGCCGTTTTGGCCGTTGTCGTATCGCATCTGTTAGTGGGGCTAAGACTATTCACACACGATTCTGCAGATGGAAAGCAGCAGCTGCGCAGATGATGACCGTATCTGAAAGTTCCTCAAAGTGACACAACAAGTGTTAACGATGTTTAATGCTACTTTCGCAGGCTCGATGGGCTAAATGCGTCTTCGACAACCTGCAATGATGCTTTTTTTGCAAGACAGAAAGGTGGTTTCCATGCGAAGGTGGCTTACGCGTAATTTCCAAGACCGCCCCTTATGCCACGTTAAGGCGTGGAGCACTTAATCGCCATCAATTCGTTCAACCGTCGGGCTTCTGCAATGGCACCCGAAGCAGAAAACAAGTTCCCCATCGTATGAAATTACAGGACGTGCTCGGTCGAACATGCGCTCATCTTGGTTCATGGCTTAGGCTGAATACGATATACCTTACGAAGAAGAACTTCTTCGGAATCCATACTCGCTACGAAGCTGGCTTCGTTACATTGATCATAAGCGAACGGGAACGTTTTATGAACGATGCTTCATTTACGAACGCGCTTTGCGGGAACTTCCTGGTTCTTACAAACTGTGGAAACAATACCTTGATCTTCGACGAGAAAATGTTAAACATGTGCATCCCGTAAAGCAAAAAGCACGTTACGATATTGTCAACGAAGCTTACGAACGTGCATTGATACTGCTTAACAAGGTACAAAGCATGATACCCATGAATGGCTATGGAATCGTGTCTCATATCATCTCTTTTTTTGGATAACCGCAGATGCCACGTATTTGGTTGGATTACTGCTCGTTTCTCATGACGCAACCCCACGTTACTAAAACCCGTCGTACCTTTGATCGAGCTTTAAGAGCATTACCGGTCACCCAGCATTCACGTATTTGGGAATTATACCTAGAATTTGCGAAGAAAGCCGGTGGCGAGACAGCAGTCCGGATATACCGACGGTATATGAAGGTTAGACGTCTATCTTTTCTTTTGTATAGCATCCTCAGTATGCTGACTCGAGTTGATGTAGCTTGAACCCTCAAACATTGAAACTTACATCGAATTATTATCTGATCTCGAGCGCTATGATGAAGCGGCTACGCAATTGACTGCAGTTGTAAATGACCATAAGTTCCAATCACTTCGTGGGAAGTCACATTATCACTTGTGGCAAGAACTGTGCGAACTTCTGGTTGATCATTGCGCAGATATAAAAACCGTCAAAGTAGAACCGATATTCCGCAGTGGTATCGCACGCTTTACAGATCAAGCAGGCATGCTTTATTGTCGCTTGGCGTTGTACTGGATTAAAATGGGCCAGCCAGAGAAGGTAAGAACGCGAAATGCGAGGAGAGTCCTAGTAGCCTGATTAATAGTATGATCGCATTAGGCTCGCGACATTTTCGAAGAGGGAATAACGACTGTCATGACAGTCCGTGACTTCTCGGCTATCTTTGACAATTATGTCGAGTTCGAAGAAGAGGGTATCACCCAGAAGATGGAGTTGGCTGCAGATAGGGAGGCGGCCGGAGTAAAAGATGAACTTGAGGACTTGGATTTGGATTTGCGGCTGCTACGATTTGAGCGACTGATGGATCGGCGACCGTTTTTGGTAAATGATGTCCTACTGCGGCAGAACCCAAATAATTCTACAGAATGGCAAAAGCGCGTGGCATTATGGGGTAACAATAAGGAAAAGGTATAAGCATCTGTTTGGTTGCGAGGAATCGGCACACGTTAAAAACCTTTCTCATAGGTCGTTGAGACCTATACACAAGCAGTTCAAACAATTAATCCGAAAAAGGCACATGGAAAATTCCATGAGCTATGGATTAACTTCGCCAAATTCTACGAAGAAGGAGGGGATCTCGATTCTGCACGCTTAATATTCGATAAGGCCGTGAAAGTCAATTTCAAGACTGTCGACGATCTTGCCGACGTCTGGTGTGCTTATGCAGAGATGGAGACCAGGCATGACAACTTTGATAGAGCTTTAGACGTCATGGCGCGCGCAACGACCACTCCGAATATACCAGGCATCAATCCCAGGAAAATCAAGTTTAACGACGAATCATTGCCCGTACAGCAACGTGTGTTCAAATCTCTAAAGTTGTGGAGCTTCTATGTCGACCTGGAAGAAAGTATAGGGACTATTGAAGGTGCGAAAGCAGTCTACGACAAAATCATGGATTTGCGGATCGCAAACCCGCAAGTGGTTGTCAACTATGGAACATTCTTGGAAGACAACCAGTATTTCGAAGAGTCGTACAAAGTCTACGAACGTGGTATCGAAATGTTTGGGTGGCCGATTGCTTTCGAGTTGTGGAATATTTATCTTCAACGTTTCATCAAGCGCTATGTTAGTATTTTATAATCTCAGTTCCTACTAGGGAGCAGCTGTTGACTGAAAGGGATTGTTACAGGGCGGAAGTAAACTTGAAAGAGCACGTGATCTGTTCGAGCAAGCTTTAGACAAATGTCCACCGAAATATGCCAAGCCTATTTATCTCATGTACGGCAAACTAGAAGAAGAATATGGATTGGCACGGCGTGCAATGCGTATATATGATCGCGCTACGAAGGCAGTAGCTGACGAAGACCGATTAGAGGTAACGCCGGTAGACAATAATTACCGTGTGGCGACTCATAAGTTTCTTTGTCTAGATGTTCAAATACTATATCGCAAAAGCTACCGAGTCCTTTGGTATCGTGGCTGCACGTGAGATTTACGAGAGAGCAATTGAGTCGTTGCCTGACAAAGATGTTCGGCCAATGTGTCTCAAGTATGCAGAGCTGGAACGTAAATTAGGAGAAATCGATCGGGCCAGAGCAATCTATGGCTACGCCTCACAGTTCTTTGACCCGAAGGTAAGTAAAATGTCAAGCTTGCAGGAAGCAGAGCGAATAATTCAAGATTGTTATCAGTCGCAACCTTCGTTCTGGCAAACATGGCACGATTTTGAAGTACAGCATGGCAATGAGGATACCTTTAAGGAAATGCTACGCATAAAACGGAGTGTGCAGGCACAATATGCCAGTGCTCTTTAACCATGATATAGAACACTACGACTGTACATAACATCAACTTGCAACGGGCTTTCTAAAACCTCCTAAAATGTTGCCAGCCAGGAAGAAGTTGGTTTAAAAGCCGAAGATAATATTGGAAAATAATTACAGAAGCGTGCTCAATCAAAAAGCTTTTTGGGGAAAAAATGCATGGATATGAAACGATAATGGGTGATGAAAGAACTGAATGGCAGGATGGTTTGCTATATCTCAAAAATCGAGTGTTCGATCGTTATCTTTTTTGATAAGCTCCAGCATGCCCGGTGGCATTAATGGTTTTCTGATGGTTTTGGGCTGACCGTCTTTACCGATGATCGTCTTGGTTTCGGCAATGTAACGGTAAGGAAGCGTCACTGATTCATGTCTGGAAAAGAAGACTTCAGGACTATCAATGTACGGGATTTGATCCAGTGGAACTATTATATATGTTTTAGCCTATGTGGTGTAACGCGAATTATACATTTATTTACCTTTGTCCACGACAACGCGTTTCGTCACGTTGACAGCCGTATCGGTGGACATCTGGATTGGACCCAAATGTCTACCAACGAAACCAAGTTTACGGAGTTCCTTTGTACGGTCTAAATAAATCATGCCCACGTCAGTCCTTTTTCTTTTTCGTCCTCCTTTCTTTCCTTCCAGAAAAAGATGATGATAATATAGTTATAGACCTCTTGGAGGATCGTCACCCAAAATACCGCCAAATAAAAAGTACTTGAACCGGTCACCGTCTTCTGGCGAAAGAGGTTCCGAAGCAGCAGGGTCCAAAAGACAAACGTCCTTTGGGTCGACACCCGGTAAGTGCATTACGTCTTCTTTATGACAATGAGCTTGCTTGAGTTCGTCCGGCATACCGCCGTTCAAACAAGCGTCCGTAAGCCCGGAAAAGTACAGGTTCTCGGCACCGACATTCATTAATATGTGCTTGTACTCTAACATGCACCATTCGTGCATGCCGTCTTCCATGTGTTCAACGATGAATTTCGCCATCGCCGTTGCTTGCTTCTTCTAACTTCCAATTTTTTGTTGGAGAAATATGATTACTTGCAGAACCGCACCGACCCTACAACCGTAAGCCACCATAAGCCACATGGTGTCATGGAAAAGCGGTGTGTCGGACAGGAACCCGGAAACGGTTAGAAACAATGCCCCAAAAGAATACTCGCGTTGTACACAAAAAAAAGAATTCAGAGTTTGACGCGTGTTTTGTGCCTAGGTGACGGACGGATTTAGTGTATATAAAACCTTGAAACACTGGTTCCCACGTCTCAAGGTCTCTTTTAGTGAGTTGAGCTGAATGATAGATAGGCTACTATGGGGAACGCGTGTAAGGCCGATGCCCAGAGATCGTGCATAAAGAAATGAATTTCCCCGGTCCGGTATGACGCATCGGGCCCTTGCACCCACCGGACATTGTCAAGTGCGGGAAAGAAAAGCCCATTTATCGGGCCGCAAAGAATCCGAGTGAATGGTTCGCCTTCGCATTGTAACGAAGCCTTTTCCCGCATGTTTTACATTTGCCCGAAACTGGGCTTATAATAAAGACCAACGCGTAGTCCTTCCATATGAAATAATTAGATGCAGCAGTGTCTATTGTATTAATGAAGCATCTCAGGGGCCACAGAGAAGAGAAAGAAATATGCAGTGCGCATCGATTGGGAGGCCCGGGATCGATGCGCGGAAAAGGGGGGAACTGCAACCTTGTCAATTTCTTTGTCATTTGGCCTATGCAGCTCTTGGCTCTTTCTTCTTTTTCTCTCTCTCTTTTATAAACGTTTGGGAGCAATAAGATATCGGCGACGTTAAACATATCGTGCAGCTTCTCTGACTCCCTGTATACAATGTTACCGGATCTTGGTGATGCCGCCGATGCTCAGGGCAAAAAGATCCGAGCCTCCGATACCACGCTTGATCTCCCAGAAACGACTACCTTGTCGAGACGATACCCGGACACGTATTCCACGTAAGCACCTTTTTATTGCTATCTTGTAGATTGCTCCATTAAACGGGAAATATTAGTGGCGGCAAACGAAAGCGAACGGAATCTGAACCAGTCAACGTTGTACGTAATGCGACCCAGTTTACTGGTCATTCATGCTCAAGTGTCTGCCTCTTTAGATCTATTCTCAGTTGTCTTTACCCAGCATGAGCCTGCTCGAGAATGAACATTCAACTAAAAAAAGGCAAAGATCTGTGACGACGTATCAGCAGGTAAAAGCATGACCTACATAAACAATAAGCATCAAAACTCATGTTCTGCCCTTCAAAAGCCTATTAAACCTAAACAATGCCATTCTTGTCAGAGGTAAACTATTCTTTCACATATCATCTGTTCAACTGATTTTGAGCTTGTATATGCTTCTTAGTACAGAAACACCGGAATGGCGTAAAGGTCCATTGGGTAAAGATTTCACGATCCATTATCTCGATAAGAGACACGTGTTTTTATAAACGTGTTTTTGTTATTATTAGGACCACGCACGTTATGTAACGCTTGCGGTTTAAGTAAGTCGACCCTCCCCGTTCTTGTTTTATTCGAGAAACATGCTCAGTTTGGAACACTGTAGTTTGGGCAAAACTGACGTGCGATCAGCAAAAGAAAACCAAGAGCGATGTGCGACACACAACTCTACATGCTTCGCCTGACGGTAAGTTATGACTAATTATTTAAAAGGTATATCGTAGTCTCATCCTGTCATTGTGGCTACTACTAGGTAGTGAATCACCTCCCACAGCCCGCGATGGCCCAGGAAAGTCGACGAAAAAGACGTCAACCACCGATAAATATGCTTTGTCCTTCTTGCTTAGCTGATGTGTGTATAATACTGTTTATTGATTGAACATTTGCGTCACTCGAAATACATTTTACATCAACTGCAAGCCGAATTTGCGCTAACATACGATCAAACATTACGCATATAAGAAACATGTTTAACGCTGCCATATGGTAAGGAATACGCAC
>JSYX01000535.1:0-17991 GCA_000787465.1 Thermomucor indicae-seudaticae | reverse complement strand
GGAAGCGTAAACGGTTCTTAAAATCCAGTACCCCTACTCGTCCCGAAGCCATCAACAGAAACAAAAAATCCCAGATCAGCTTTAACATGTAAATGACTGTTATAACGTCAGTGTGAGCAAACATACATCCATCAATAAGCTTGGTTGACAACAAATAATGTTTACAGAGAGTTCCATTGGCTCAGCTAATTGCAAGACATGTGTAGAGCACAATCTCTAAAAGCAAAAGCCGGCATTAAGCGATAACTTGGAACCAAATCCTCTTTCTTTATTCGGTTCAAATGCGAATCTCTGATTAACGCAAATCATGCTTTGTGCTTGGCGCGGAAAGGGAATAGGCTTATTGCGTAAAGAGAAAGTATGAATAGCGCATGCTGCACGTAGGAGAATTATTTACGATTGCCAGATCTGCCAACGAAAACGCCAGTAGGAAAATCAAGGGACAGCCGGAATGCGAAAATGTTAAAGTATAAGCGGTGACGCGTCTCACTTTTCGTTACTTGCTTTCCTTTTTATTCTCAACTGCCCTTATATACCACACACACCGAAAAGAAAAAATGTCGATAGAACCCGAAGTACCATACGATCTAGACGCTGAGCTTGAAGAAGAGACGTGGCGCGATCCCAGCATTTTACCGGACAGTAATGCGATTCAGCTGGCTGCTGCAGGTGGACGAGATCAACAATTGGATTTCCTTTACGATTATCAGAGAGGAGGAGGTGCTGGAGGAGGGGAAGAGCGCACACCGGACGATTGCTGGATGGTCCCTCCGGAATTCTCACTCGTCGAGATTCTCGGTGAACGCCGAGTGAAACTGCAAGAAATGCGACGAGAAACCAACACCTATATGGATTACAATGAAGCCAAACATCAGATAGATATTTGGGGTGAGCGGAGTGCGTGCGACAAGGCCAAGGAACACTTGGACTTGATTGTCGCTCGGCTTACGGAACGTAGAGATGCGAATCGACGCAAAACGAAGAAATGGGGTAAACCTGAGCGAGAGCTGACGGAACGGGAAAGGAGACGTCATGAACGATTACAGGCACGGAGGGCCGAAGAGAAAAGTTATCAGGGGTTCCCGACCATTCCGCAACCTTACATGGCGGTTGTGCCTTTACCAGACAGGCATTTACCGGAAAAGACGCTGTTCGGTGACAAGGATTCGTATATCAATAGTATACGGGCTGAATGCAAAGCCTACATGTGGTACGAACAGGATATGAACTGGGTGAAGGTTGTCGGGCAGGAACAGGAAAATGTGACGATGGCGGCGGCTCGATTGCGTGGGTGGTATTATAAATGTACGTGGCGACCGACGGGCAATACACTGCGGTTAATGAAGCAGCCCGGCAGCAATTTGTTGGTGCGGTTTGCGACGCTACCGGCTGGGTTTGTGCCGTACCGGTACGGTAAACCGGCGGAACAGCAGTTTATGCTTTCCCAGCATCGGTTATTTGAAAGTGCACGGACGGGTGTGATCAACAAGATTGCGGATGCGAACTTGATTGATCTGGAGGATACCAAACCGGACGACGACCAGGCAGGAGGTTCCGGGGACTCGTTATTACCGGAACGTGTCCGGACACTCGATGCGCGAAACAAGGAGCAGATTTATGAGGCACTCGCAGAGGGGCTGGACAGTATTCGGGTGTTTGACTGGGAAATCCGAATGAAGGTTCGGTTTGGACAGATTTGTGCGGTGGACTATCCGAGTAAGAAGAGTTTGTTCGAGATTGAGGATTTGGTGGACAAGTATTTCCCGAACCCGAAATTTGTGTCGAAACTGGCGCCGTGTATCGGTACGACGTTTGAAGACGTGCAGCCGTTGTTCGTGCACATGGCCAATCATGGTGTCCAGTTTAGTGATTCGCCGCGTACCACGTTTTCCATACAAGCCGAACAATACCCCAACTTTGTACCCAAACCGCCACCGGGTGCGACTCGAAGAGATTACCTTTCACCTGCTGCACGGGGTGACAAGTGGAAAACGACGATTATTGCCAATTTCACTTCGGACGGACGGATTGGATTATGGAACTGTCTGACGGATTGCAAGGATTTGGTCACAGTCAGCTGTTTGAACCTGGAATCGGATTACTCTTGGGAACTAAAGCTCGAGCATGGGCGCCGCTTACCAGCCGATTACGAGAACCCGACGCCCCATTCTGTGTTTGCCGAAAACTTGAGGCTGAATCCACAGAACAACCGGTTGGTGTTGCTGGTTGGCGTGACGGACTACGAGCCCAAGCTGGTGACGCAAAAAACCAAGTGGAGTTATGCGTATGACGACTCGTGGGTTATCGAGATTGACCGGGACGAGATTTGGGATATCGAGTTGCTGGATATCAGCAAAGAACGACGAGACCTTCCTGTGGACCTGAGCAATATTGATCCGCACCGTGTGATTTACAAGGTATCAGCCTATAAAGAGTCATGGGTCAATCGGTTTGCAGAAAACTTGTCACTAAGGATTGGTGAATTGCCGACTTGGACGAGTGATGACTTTTTGGAGTCTGAGAGTGAGAATGTCTCGACGATTTATGATATGGCGCAAAAGTTAGTATCTATCTTGTCGAGAGAAGTTCCTCTTTACTGGAATGTAAAAGCCCAAAAGTCCTTGGTCTAAATAAAATCCGAAAATGTATGTAGCGTATATTGAGTTTGATTGGGTTTGTTACTATGATTAAGGTATTACTATATAGACCATTGTGCTAGCACCTCCGTTTCATCGTCGCCAATGAACGGTTGATCGATGGTTTTGATCATGTATTCACCGCACAGAATACATTCGCTCGCCACGATATCATCCAGTTCGTCCTTGAGTTGTTCTGCTCTGGGTATGGCCGAGTTATTATTCCTCATACCGACATCGGCGGCTGCAGCGTCACCTGGGAACATCACTGAGCGATTGTTACTGCCATCTGCCGCTGTTGTTGTTGCTCCTGCTGTTGCGGACCGTGATGAAGAACCATTACTGTTGCTTTTATTAGGTCGTACTTGGCTTAGTTCTTTGGATAACTGTTCTTGCAAGTCTGCCAGTCGTCTGATTTGCCTTGTCGGCAAGAACTTTGTAATCTATTAAGCAATCCGGGTCAGTTTTTTTCTTCTGTCTGTGCCGCAACACTAAAAGATACTTAACCTGGTTGATTAAGCAGTCGGCATGAAAAGCGTGTTGACAAGGAAAAATATAGAATTGACGAGTTAAGAGAGGAAAGTTGCAAATGTAGCATTTTTCAACCGCATTCACAACAGCAAACCTTTTGTTTGTTCTCCCGTCAATGATCATCGTAAGGGCGAAAGAAAAAGACATTTAGACATACCTGCTCTTGAGCTCTCTGATGTCCAATCGTATATTATCAGCACTTCGTGTTGCTTCGTCCATTTCAGCTTTGAGTTCTTCAATGTGTACATTGTACTCTTCAAGTGCAGAGCATATTTCATCCTGTGTATCGCCTTCAATGAGCACGTGTAAGTACATATGGGACTATTGGGCTGTACCTTGAAATCATCAATAAGAACAAAGTCTGGGAAAAACGGTAAAATGTCTTCAATCTTGAGCAGGTCGCTCTGCTTAAAGAACTCCATGGCCCTACGATAATCATAGTATGTGTATCAGAAAGAAAGAAATCACCCACACTCCTGTAGACATCATACGTTTTAATGTCCTTGTTTTCCTGCACGACATGCTTCGCTATATTGAGCCAGAGCTTTTTACGCAGCGCCTCGTCGTCTTCTGGTTTGTCTGCATTGATCCGCGCCAGTTCCAAATCATGGTGCTTGAGTGCCAAGTTCACGGCTTCCTCATACAAGCCCATCTGACTATAAATGTGAACGCAGCTTTGGGTCCGTCCATTTTGACTGCACAGTCTAAGCGCATAATCCAAATTATAGTGCATATCCCTTCCTTCGTTCTTTAGGAATGTCAAGAGAGCGGTTTCATCCTCTGTGGGTTGGGTCGCGTACAGTGTCAAGAGCAAGTTGTGAACGGCCGGATCAGTGTTGCCGAGCGTGGTCACTACATGTGAAAGGTAACGGATGGCTTGGTTCTGGTACATCCAAAAGTCATCAGAATCATTGAATGTATACCTGCACGCGCGCTCCGACGGATGATTTACCTGAGAGACTTTGTCGGCTATCTTAGAGTGATCATATCGCAAGAGGGATGGTATAAGTTGCCTTGGGTTCAAGTTTGGTTGTCGCATCCACACGTTGACTGTTTCATATGGCGCATTTTCCATGAGCACAGGCGAAAACTTGTAAAACGTTTCTGCATTGGCCTGTTTGCAAAGTGTTTCGAGTGCCTTTTCCCAGTTCTTCTCAATGATCCAGTGGCTAATGACCCGGTCATAGTCGTTGATCAGTGACGCATAATACAAGAGCTCATCGCTCCGTCCATGGCTGGCAATCAGTTTATAGGTTGTTGGTTTATGCAAGGATGCGTGATGGGCCTCTAGAAATGCACGAAATTCCTCCCTCATCTCCGCTTGCTGATCTTCATAATATGAAATGGGCGTGTTGCTGTTGGTGCTGTTGCCATTGGTTATGGCGTTAGTGGTGCCATTGGTGGAGGTTGTCGAATTGATGGAGGATATGATGTCTTCAAGATCGTTCAGTTTTGATAAATAAAGTTCAACAAGCCATGTTGCTACAATGGTTTTTTGCGTGCGGTCCTACATCTTGACCTGTTGGTACATATCATCCACAAATACACATCGAGAACTTTTAGGTTTACCTTTTTTCTGAACCGCGACAATTTGCTGAGCAGGTAGACTCGAAGTGCATCCCGTTCATTCTTTTCCACAAACTTTAACGCGACTTCTTCAAACGGCACGGTACTCTCGGCAAAGTACTTTGCACTCAGCTGGTACCGCCTTTGATTGAAATAATCTCTTGCCTGGGCCGTGTACACTTTATCCTTTTGCGCAGGATCTTTGCAGTACTGCAGCGCCATGTCGTATTGCATCTTCTCCAAATAAAGCTTCCATACATCCCGTTCTTCATTCTCAATCGCCAGTTCATAGATGGACATGCTCGTGTATATCCAAAACGTCTTTTTGATATCGTCTACCGTCATGCCAATCACCTCTTCACCGTGGTTCTATCATACGCAAAGCCATTTCAGACCTCGTCTCCTGCTCTTCATTTCTTCCAACCTCCTTGTTAAACATACCACAGGAATCATTTCTTCATAGACAATTTGGTCGTTGAGTTGACAAACGGCTCGGACTCGGTCTTTATAAAGCAGGATGAAATGGAACTCTGTCAGTGCAACTGATATTGGGATTTCTGTCACCAGCTTTCCAATCTCATCTTCAGATGGAGTAGCAGGGTATCTATTTGATATACACGTCAGACCAGTTCCACTACTCCCGCATACGGACATATTCTTTCTCTCGCTGGGACTTACTGGAGCAACTGGACATTGTCAATCACACTATCTCCGACTTCCTGCGACCCAAACACAAGATCTCCATGATATATGCCCGGTCCTAGAAATAAAGTCAAAATCAACATAGAATACATCACTCGGGACTCTCTTCTTTTCATACCTGTCAGCCAGGCGAATGTCTGAGCGACACCTTGCTGTTGTAATTCGTGGAACCGACTGAAAAAGTGCAATTTGCTATAGGGCAATTCGCCAGGAAGTTCCTGGAACCCTATGCACATATGTGTTATTCAGAGATCAAAATAGTAAAGATGAAGGGCAGGTTTAGATACCTGGATTGACTTCATATTTCGAAAAAAGGCTTTCAAACATGGCACGTTCACCATGATCCTCGGGATTACCCCCGTACCCTGTTAAACCGGAAGAAGAAGAAGAGGAAGACGAAGAGACGTAGCCAATGAACTGGTATATCCGCGTAGGCGTGGTAGCGAGTACAAAGTATTTTCGATTGTTGACGGGGAACTGTTCAAAATGCAAGCCCGTGATGGGCATGGTCGTTTCGTAAAGCGAATAGACTTGCTTAAAATACTTCTCTTCGCGTCTAAAAAATTCGTCGGTTGGTTCGAGACAGGTTTCGTAGATCAGGCCGTTCTTAGTTCCAATGAGAATTTCTCTAGTGGACGGATCAGTAAGTGTGGCTTGCTTGTTCCAAGCAACCGATGTGATTGTGATGCCCTACGCACATTTATCAGCCCTGGGTTAATCAAGCAAACGGACTCAAAAATAATAGCATAAAGATATAGAACCTTGAATTTCGATAAAAGTTTGGTCTTCTTCCACTTTTCATACAGATAAAAGTTTTCACCATTATCGGTGGTAATGATCAAATGCCGGCCCGTGGGATCGAAGAATATCTTGTGGATCCTTCCGTCGCTAGGTTTGCGTGAAATATCGATCTCTATATACGTACATTATTCTTTCTTTCTGGAACCATCGTATCCGTATCGTTCTTTTTTACCTTCCACTTCCAGTGGCCTTTCAGTATCGATACGGAGGATTCGAAAGTTATGCAACGCAATAACAAGAATATTGTTCGACACCGCCATATCAGCCAACGTAGCAGGGAGTTGAAACTGGACATAATGCAGCGCAAATATCGGTAGCTCGCTTTGACCGAACCCATTGGATACCGAGACATAGCCCGTTTCAAGCTTTTTTATGTGTGTTTGTTACATTGCGTGGGTCAGCTCAAACAATTTAAAATAGAAAGCATGATAAAAGTTTAGCGTACACGAATGTTGTTTGGAGTCTCGAAATTGTCTAGGAGCGCATTGGTCGTTGGCGGTAATTCTGCCGACTCGTAAAAGTCATCGATCAAGGACATGGCGTTGGTTAGAAGGGGAAGGGGTTCTGTGTGTGTCGAGACCGGAGTTTCACAACGCGCGGCATTGTACGCAGTTTCATTTCGTTCTCCTGTCACTGATAATGAGCATAACGCAACCTCAAGTAACAGCGATCCTCGACCATGTGGGCGAAGGCATCCAGGAACTCCATCGGTTTCGTGCGTTTGTGAAGGAAAGAAGCCAAATTGAAAAGGATTATGCGCAAAAACTAGAAAACTTGGCAAAGAAGTACACAAAGAAACTCGATGCAGAAGACAATGTAGCTGAATCAAGGTATTCTGTCTCTGCCTTTTCCCATTAGCAGAAAGACTAAAATCACCGTTAAAAGCTGCACACGAGCATGGCACATCATGGTCAGTGAAACGAGTCTCATTGCTAAATGTCACCAGCGTCTGGCGGAGGACCTGGGCGTGTCCCTCGTCGATACCATTAAAGCAACTGCCGCCAGAAAGGAGGAAGCAAGAAAAAAGGTTTTTCGAACACAGAAGAGGTCCCTCTATGTCTAAGCGAAATAACGTCCTGTTCTTTCTCCTTAAGCACGCGGCCTTCTTTCAGAAACTGAAAGCGGAACGAGAAAAGTCGTGTGCAGAAAAAGACAAGGCCAAGATAAGCTATGACGAGGCTTGCCTTCATATCCAAAACACGCGCAACAAGTATCTTAAAGGCGACCAGGACAAGGTATTTCCTTTTAATCCCTAATATTGTTGGATCTGCTTGGTAACATTAAATGGTGAAAACTAGGTCAAGAAACAGCTGGATCAGGCTATATTAGACTGCAATAATAAGAAAGTAAGGTCACCTGTCCTTTCCATCTCGAAAAGTGTTGAGCTTATGAGGAGTATTAGAATATTTATTTGTTGGCTCTTGGAGCAGCAAACGCGGAAAGAGAAAAATTCTTTGAGGAAGACCTGCCTACTTTTGCAGATGTGAGTGTATCAGCCAGCCGACAAAACGAAGGCTACCAAAAAGACGAAGCGTTTCATTAAAAAGTTTTAGCAACTACAAGATCTTGACTGGTCAAGGATTTCTGCCTTGCAAAACATTTATCGCAAATACATTGAAATGGAAAGTGAAGCCAAAGCAGCGGTTCAAACGCATTACTCGGAGATCTTGGTGGCTGTAGAGCAAATGGATGCTGGTGCGGATGCTCAGGACTCTGTCCTGCGAGTGACAAGACTATCATCGTTACAACAAGATGACAATTGGCCAATGGCTTTTATTCCCTGGACTGGTGATCATACAGAAATCATGATTGATACGGTAATCCTTCTTTCTGTTACCCTCAATAGTGACGATAGTCTATTTTTTTCTGAACAAGTATGCTCATGTTTTAGAGTAGCAATCTTGCAGTGGATGAGGCATCAGCGATATTCTTAAATAACAAGCTGCTCAAGGATCGGCGGACGCTTGATCATATCGGAAATGAACTGTCTCGGGATTCAGCGCGAATGAAAGAACTTGAACAAGCAGTGTCGAGTATTGCTGAGAAGGGGTCTGCCGAATACGATGATGCAAGAGAAGTAAGTTGTGATTCTGTCAAGCGGCTGAAAATCGTGCGGGAGAGGCGAGATAATCACAGCTATCTTTTCTTAGCGTTTACTAGATATTTACCGCAAGATTGCTTTGTTATCAACCGAGAAAGCTCGCGTGAAAAGCGCTGTCGATATGATCATTCAGAATATTGGAGGTAAAGCAAGATATACATCTAGCAAAAGGTCTACTTATTCCGAAGAACTTTGGGATGGCGCGAGACAGGCAGTGGACTCGATGCAGAGAGCCATGACTTTAAGCCATCATCCTTTACGATTCCAACCGTGTGTGACCATTGCAGGAGCACGATATGGGGTCTTTCAAACAAGGGATTCACTTGTAAATGTAAGACAGGAAGGAGAAAGAGATGTCTGTTCCCTTTTGCCACTGACGCCGGGAATAATAATAAAGCTTGCGGCTTCAATTGTCACGCCAAATGCGAAATGAATGTTCCGCCTAATTGCTCTCATAAGCGAGGCAAGATTAATAGATACCAACCTCCGTCTCCTACGACTACCCAGGATACGATGTCCATGATGGCCCAACAAAGCCAAGATACAGCACCATCGCCACCTGCAGAGAACCTGCAGCTTCCGACTGCTCGCGTTCTGTACGACTACATGGCCCAGTCAACAGACGAGTTAACCATCGTTGAAAACGAGGTTGTGCAAGTGGTAGACGCGGAAGGTATGTCCTCTCTTTTAGTGTTATTGAGTTTGAAGGTATGGATCTGATCATTCTTTTACAGACAATAGCGGATGGATAAAGGTACGGCATCTGCAAAGAAAGCTTGCAACCTTGACGCATGTATTCATAAAGCACACTGGTACAGGTTCAACGCGATGGACAAACCGGTTTAGTGCCCGCAAGTTACATCAGTTTCGATCTGGAACCAGAGAGTGACAACGTGGCAGTTACGAACGACGATGGAGAGAAACCGAATGATTCCGGATCGTTTTATGTTGAAGTGCTATATGATTTTGAGGCTGTAAACGCGGATGAATTGGAGCTGCGTAAAGGAGACAGGATACTGGTTACCAAAATGGATGACAACGGCTGGTGGGAAGGTTTGTGCTTTTTTCCTCTTCTCCTTTCTATGATCACGGCAATGTCGGTTTTTACTTAACGGCAAAGAGACAGGTACTATCAATGGACGCACAGGAGTGTTCCCTGCCAATTATGTTCAATACTGAATATTGAGGAAATGTGTTTGTCACCGAAAATGCTTTTATACCCCTAGCAGAACCTGACTTTACGCCCTATAAAGATATGAATTTGCATACTCCGGCAAGACGGACATTCCTTTTGAGTCAGTATAATCATGAATCTTTACTAGTTGTGGAACTCACTCACCTAACGTAATCCCGCTGAGGCGGATACCGGCGGCGCACTTATTACCGGTGGCACGCGGTTTAAACTTTCTCCAGTATAGTATTGACTGGTACTTGGAGTGAACCGAGGAAGCGTGTGGCCAAAAAAGCATAGTTGACATGCCGGCTAAGGCAATGCATACAGCTGCCTCTACGTCACGATTTTTTGTATTGTGTACCGTGTTTGTAGGTTGGGCAATTGCTATTTAGACAGAGAGAGCTGCCATTATTCGACTTTTATTCTCCAGTTTTCGCCGATCTTAACACGCCGCTCCGGTCGTGTCACAGGCGACAGGCAAATGGAGCACGTCTTCGAACTGTTGTGTTCATTTGTTATTGCAACTGTCGTATACCTTCTATGTCTTCTCCTGAATTGAGAACCTTGGTGTCTCGCATGGCCCCCGGATCCGAGACTCAACACCAGTACCAGTATGCCCGATACACATTATTAAACGAGGAGTCTTTCCACTCCTCCAACTGCCACGGATGAAACGACGCTCTCGACTCGCGATCCTATCATAAGTTCTGTTACGCAGCAATCGCGCTGTGCGAGCTTCCGTCTTATGTCTTTTTACGCGTTCTATACGATATGCAATATTGGAGAATGAAATGAACGCCCTTAGGGTACGTCCTGTCTGTTGCCTCGCTTTTCGTTGCCATGGCAACCATCTCCTAAGTCTCATATGCAAATAATTTTAAACCGTTTTGTCATTTCAGAGTTTAGGTCACTGCTGTAGTCCGTGTACGCTGTTGAACATGGTTGTCCTTAGCTGATATGTAATAGCTTCTTATAGAGGATACGGTACAGTAAATCTTCTACAGTAGCCATCGCTACAGTGATTTACATATACAGTCGTGACAGCTTAGCTGATGCGACAAAACACTTCAATAGGAATAAGAAGTGGCCAGTAGCGATAAGGTCTTTACCACCGACCAATGTGGATGCGCTATAGATAGATTTGCCTGATTTTATTTTCGCTTGCCTCCATTGAATCTTATATACCTATCTGTCAATAAAGCTTTCTCGCAAGTTTCTGGCTGAGTATAGAACGCCGATTAAGAGGTTTTGAAAACCTCACTTAGCCAATTTCTGTATAATAGAATTGTCGTAATATATGCCTTTGCTCCTGCTGCACCTGACCTCGATGTTTTTAGCAGCACATTATGGCATGCAATGCAGTTTTACCATACCTGGTGATTCTTCAAAACTAGGGTTCCGGACAGAGCTCTGGTCTCTGGTATCGCTCTGGTTCTGCTCTGGTTTGCTCTGTTTTTTGAACTCCCAAATGCGGTGAGAAAATGCATTAACCTAGTGTAGAATTATAGGATGACGTCTGGGAAAGGCACAAGAGGAAACCTATAAGAAGTTTACTGAGACAATTAAGACAAAAAAGCTTCATCCGCGGACTCACAGTCGCAGACCAGAGCAAACCAGAGCGAAACAGAGCAGAGCAAATCCGGCTTTCTTAAAACCAGAGCAAAGCAGAGCAGATCCGTGTTCAGCTCTGCTCTGCTCTGGTTATTCGGAGCCCCACTCAAAACTTCATCTGCACTGATCGCTCGCTTTGTTGAATGCTCTGCAATTTTATCTTCAGATCGTTGTACTTCAGGGATAGCTGCCTACAATAAAGCAGTTAGTGCTTGATCCGCTCTAACGTAGTAATGTCTACATACTTCCCGTTGCTCTCTTCTTCGCGCAAAAGTACGAGACCGCGACATCTGGCTGATTTCACCGGATGTTACACGGTGGCGTTTCTCTTTGGGTGGGCTAGCCAGTTGAACGAGATCGGCAACGGATACGTCTGGTGCAGCATCAAGATTTTCATCGCTGTTTAAGGCCTCGAAATGGTTAAATAATCGGATGTGTGCATTATATCGTAAGGGGTCATTCGAATGGTTGTAGCCTGTGTGCAAATGCCATAATCCGTGCCAGAATATACTGCATCCCTTCCTCTTTGAGCTGCTTCAGATATTAATTGATCGATACTAATATTCGGGCATTGTCTTCGTGGGCAGGTCGTCTGTTTGTCGGTGGCGGTGGTGGAATAGGCTTAATGGGCTTGTCTTCTTTTCTTTCGGACTCCTACATGTTACAAACCGCTCAGACGAACGGTGATATGCCGTTATGACCAGCTGAACAAGTACCTTTCCCTATAGCTTCTGGTACTTTTCGCACCGTAGATTCTTCAATTGCCTTTTCATTTCAAACACTCGGCCTTGCGCGCTATTACATTCAACCTTTTTCTCTTTCAGTTACTTATAAAGGTTCTGACGCTTTGCGCCGGGCGGCAGTAGGGCTCCGAAGGATCAGATCAATTATCAAATATCAGATCAGATCAAATTTGATTTGATCAAAATTTGATATTGATACCGAAGACCATGATCATATCAAATTTAATTTGATTCTGGTCACCGAAATCAAAATTTGATCTGATCATATTCAAATTTGATCAAATTGATTATGATCATTCCTCTTTGATCAAGGCCGGCTCTGAAATCAAACGACGGACTTCCAGTAAAATTTTCTTTGGTTGTGGCAACGGCAGATTGCACAATCGGATACAGCGTGAGTTCTAAAAACTTTGATGCTCTTGTGGAACAGGTTCCATTCCTGGTACACTTACACTTTCTGTTTACAAAGTAAATTTTTTGGTATCCTCAGTTTAGACGAACCTTGAGCTCATAAGCTCCACATTTTTATGATGAAAACGCACATTTATTTTACGTTCTTAACGGTCCTTTTCAAGGATGAAGCGTTAACAAATTTTTTTGGGCTGGTTATTGCATATTGGCATGACTCTAGATCTTAAACTTTTGCATTTTCCATTAGCCTTGCTTTCCATGCCGCTAAAGAAGTTCTCAACAGTTTTAAAAACAAACACAAGGCATAAGTTTACCAAGCACTACTAGGGATCCCAAACTATGATTTTTCGATTCCCTATTGCTTAAAGAGCGTAAACGAGTGCTCGCTTTCCGGCAAGAAGTGTGGCACACATCAAGCTCGAAGAACGTAGCAATGCCAAGCAGTGAACGTCCACGTTGACAAGTTTAACACATTCGCTTTTGCGTTCTCAAAAAGCATCCGTATTTCATATAGTGACGATACTCTGGAGTGCGCCATAACGGATATCGGATCCACAGCCGTGAAAACCGACGCTGCACGCGAATGACATCTGGTCTTTCGGTAATTGCTGTCGTTCTTATACTTCCATTGTGCCACCAAAACAAAAAAGAATCTCAGAGAAAGAGCAAAATAGCACTGTATCCAATGAAGTAAAATTTGAGATAAGGCAAACTTTTTAAATAGTCCACTTAAAGTTCATATCTCCTACGTCTCCCCAAGAGACCATCAAGCCATCTTGAGTTTTTCTTAGTATCCGGAAACGTCCACTGATATATCGGCGTATTCCAAAAAGCCTGGTGTTCTCGTTTATGAGAGAAAGCCTCATTGCTACGCAGCTGACTTTAAGGCTTGCCTTGTCATACCGCTTGCATATATATCTCTGTTACATTTAACAGGAATGATAGAATTATAAAGCGTGAAGTTGCTTCAAGTAAAGCATAAATAGCTGCATAGCAAGACGAGAAAGCGATATTAATACAAAGAAATGGAATTGTAGGGCTGTACTGATTGATGTTAAGTGGCTCTCGTAGAAAGCTCATGACTTTGAATTGACGCATTAAATTGACTTGTTTCAGACCTTTGCATGACACTTTCAAAACTTCAGAAACTTGTAAAAGCTAGACGATCAGATGTCTTGTACTGTAGTCCACGCGCGCATCAAAAGAAGACGCTGCCTCAGAATGTGTGGAAGTGTGAACACGTCCTTGTTCATTATAGTGATTGTGCCTCGCTTACCCGTTTTCAAGTACCAGCTCACGTACGACCTTTGCATTCGAGATTCTACTTTCAACAGTCCATGAACGCCAGCCAGCTCGGATCTTGCCCCGCCAAACAGACGAAATGGCGCTAAACACAATACGACCGCAATCACTTTTATTTGTCGGTCCCGCATTTGGATGTGTTTTTCTAGAGATTCTGAATGCTGATTTGTGGGAAGTATTTTCTCTGCTTGGCGTTTCGACGTTTAACGCTCATTCCGTTTTGGAGTAAATCGGCAGTCGTGTAAAGACCGATCAAGTTTGTCTGGTTTAAAAAACCTTCGAAAATCAAGGGTGAGCTATGGTCGATTTAGCAGGGGTGTCAATGGTGTTGAGGGTGATCTTAGGCTTGGATTTGTACTTGAACTACCAAAGAATCGAAGTATTCACTGGTCATTTCATTTATGTAGTAAGCGATTGTGATTGAGCGAATATAGATGTAGTAAAGGTGAGTCTTATTAACCTCTGTACAGGCGAGCATTCCTTACCATGGAGAATAAAAGAAAAACGAACCATATGATTCTGCAGTATTACTGTTTTTGACAGAGGTGTACCTTGTGCTGATGATTCTTGTTTTTGTCTTCAGAGAACTGCAAAAATAAAATGCATGAAGAATCATGAGAGGAAATCTTTTATCTATTGCAGGGCTAGACTGGAAATGTACGTGCCGTCGACAAAATAAACATGACTGGATACAATTCAACAACGTTCCCGTTGCATTCTCGTTGGCAATTATAGTATGTCGAAGCCGAGTTACATGTTCTTACGAGAAGTTTCTTCGAAATGAGCAATAAAGTTCGTAATTCGATGTGATATTGATGACCTCGATTAATTTATGAAATCATCTGATCTGATACTGATCAAATCCGACCAAATTGTCAAATACTTGATCTGATACTGATCAGCTGACTGCAAATTATCAAAATCAGATTATTTGTGAAAACAAATCTGATTCGGAGCCCTAGGCGACAGGTTCTTGCTTTCCGTCTTTATTGCCAATATTTCCGTTGATTTTCCTGTTAGCTCTTACGTGGCGGTTCTCAGGGTCGTCCTTAATCCGGTGATCTCGGTGTTGGCCTTCTCAGCCAACTTCTTTTGCGAGATAGTCAAAGTAGTAGTAGTCTTTCGTTGCTTTTTACCGATTTTCATCATTCGTCTTTGATCGTAAATAGATATAGCTGGAGTGACTCAGGGTTTCAGTTCACCAACAGGTGCGAATGTATCATCGGGTCTGTACAAAAGGTGGTGCTAGAAGACGAGACCTTTGTCAACACAGATCTGCTTCATTTTCTCCACATTCAGGAACGCCGCCAGAGTAGCGCCTTTCTATACTTGTTCCCATTTTGATGATGATACGGGCTGGTTGTTTTGATCTAGTATTGTAAAGTTTTCTTCGTATGTTGTGCTTGCCATTAGCTCATATATGGTGACAGCGTCAATTGCCAGCGGCTGGATCGTAGCCAGGCTAACAATTGGACATATCTCGCGCGTAAACTCACTGTAGCCTAGGGTTCCGACTCGGGACGGGATTTCCCGAGTACCGAGTGTCTCGAGATTACTGACCGTAGAAAGAGTACAGACCTAAGTAGGGCTTCGAGATTTCCGACCGACCGACAGACTTCCGACGTCGGGATTCCGATCGACTCTGTTGGCAGAAAATTTTTGTGCCGACCGACTTGGTCAATTCTAGGGCTCTTAACCGAAGGGTCGGTCGGTATTTTCGGTATAAAATTTTCTACCGAACCATGTCGGTATAAAATTCGGTATGAACTTCCGTCAGTAGAAGTCGGCCGGTAGAGAAATCTCTACCGATTCATGTCAGTAGAAAATTTCCGTATGACAGTCGGTCGGTCGGTCGGTCGGTTGGTATACTCGGAACCATAGAAAGGACAAAGTTAATTATCAGAAAGTCTTACTCTTTTTGCATTAGTTGCCTTGGAAATGTATGTCATTTTTTCACGCAGGTACTTAGCATGTCATTCATAAGAAAGGTCTAAAAGCTGGAGTCTGAGAAAATTACAAAGTGAACGAAGCCAATACGTACATTGAGCGCTTTTAAGATCATAACAACAAAAGAGTATGATATAATAACTTCCACGAGAGAAGTATAATACAAATAACCTTCACTAGGGAGGTAATCTGATATTAGTAGAACATCTCCTACGGGTATGGCTTAGTATAGCTAATAGTATTGCACTCGCACCAATGTGCAGTCTTCTGTCATACCACTGTCGGTAGAAACTTCGGTAGATAGGTCGGTCGGTATACTCGGAGTCCTAGACATAAGTGCTGCAGTATAATGTTAGGATTGACACTGCGGATGACCAGCGTTTCTGCATCATATCTAATAGGGCTTCCATCATGCCATGCCAGTTTCATGCCAGTCATGCCAATTCCATGCCACCTCAGTATTCACTGAATTGTGAGATCGACTGTTCGACTATGGGTTTTCTATGATACCATTTCAAGTTCTTGCTTCAAAGTTTTAGTGAACAGCATTCCAATCGAAGACCAATGAGATTATCAGGGCTTGAATTTTCATGAGGTGGCATGAGATGGCATGAGTTGGCATGACCATGCCATTCCACTGGCATGAAATGGAAGCCCTAATATCTAATGGAGCCTGTCTCTGTCATCCGCAGTCATAGGGCTCCGAGATGGGCCGAGCCCATTCGGCCTTGGGCCAGGATTTTGGCCCAGCAAAGTTGGCTCAGTGGGCATGGGCCTTTGGGCCGCCCATCAGTGCAAAAAATTAGACGTTCCTCCCAAAATTCCACGGACAGAACTTGCTGTACCACGTCGGCGTTCCCTACACGTTCCTGCTTAAGTTCCCACGGGTACACGCCCGGAAAGGCCAAGATATAAAAAAGGAAATTTCTAGGGTCGCTCCTCCAAAGAGAGTACCTCATTGGCTGTCGCTATCCGAACGCCAAAAAATAAAGTTCATGGCCAGAAATATGAATGTTGGGGGATGACGGGAAAGAATCTTTGCTTCCGGGAGTGGCAGAAAATTCATTTTTGGTTTTACAGGTCCCTCCTTCGCACTGGATCTCTTCAAAAAGAAAAAACGAAGTCATACGCAGCAGTGAAGCTGCATCCATATCTTATGTTTTTCAAAGGAGGTCAAATATCGCACAAAGAACACTCTTCAACGTCGGATGACCCACTTAACAGAAGGTGGGTAATATGTTAATTCACTAAAAGATAAAAAAGAGGCATATTTATTATATAAAATGTTTTTGTTGTGTATGTTCTCCATTAAACAGTTTGAAAGTCGATTGGAAGCTGTAAAAGTCGCCACAAAGTGCCGAACTTACTTATGTTCACGACTTGACAATGACCTGTACGTGGTAGAGCGGATTGCTGTCAATCCATAACATCTATCAAACGTACCTCTGATATATCGCGGGATAACGCGCTTGTCTTCTTGACGATGGGATTATTAATTGGATCCTTGTATGCATGGTAATATAAGGACTCCGGAACGAGAATTCCATAGCATCCAGAAACATTGATACTTGCTATACCAGGATATATGTTCATGAACATCGAACGAATACACGTCGAACTGCACACGCTCTGTCGTCAAATGTGCTACGCGGCTAAAAAAGCGTTGTTCTGTGCGTCTGTCAATGAAGAGGCCGAATAGGTTTGCTTTATGACCATGGCCGAGTGGTTATTGTCCACAAATTCACGGTCCTCTCCTAGATAAAGTGCTCGGAAAGTAGGATTGCTTTCGAGAAACGCTTTAATACCAGAGCCAGCGCTTACACGTTCATTAGTCGTCGTTGCCCAGGAACCGCCTGTGATATTGGTTATAATAAAGAAACGGTCGATAAGTTCTTTGAGACTAGTGATCTGAAACGGATGATCCGGATAATCCGAATTAGAGCTCTTAATGGGACGGGTGGGACGGGTCAACAGTTAAATGGGACGGGACATAAGTGGGACGGGTCAGGGGTCTGACCCGAGACCCGGTCGGGACAGATAAATGGGACGGGACCCGGGATGACCCGTCCCAATTAAGAGCCCTAATTCGAATAAGGCGGCAGGTACTTATCCGTGCACTAAATGCACCAACCTGATCATGATATGGGCACATCAAATTACAGTGCATTCAGTGCACAACACTACCAAAAGTAAATGCAGTGAACGCAGCGTAGTTTGATGTGCTCGTAGCACGATCAGGTTGGTGCATTTAGTGCACGGATAGGTACCTGCCGCCTTATTCGGATTATTCAGATCATCCGTTTTAGATCCCTATTTGAGACTCCTGTCAGGGTTTATTTTCGACTGATTCGAGTAAAACTACGATGTCAGTTCTAGAAGTTTATATATGCTAGAATGGTGCTAAAGCTTTGGAAGAATGAGACGCATGGATCGGTCGTGAAATCGAGACTATAATATAGCAATGGC
>JSYX01000533.1:0-24814 GCA_000787465.1 Thermomucor indicae-seudaticae | reverse complement strand
CGGTAATTCAAAATCAGGGAAAATTCAATGCTCGATCGAAAAAGCATAAAAAGGCGAACTTGATCGCGTTCTTTTTCTCCCTCATTCTTTCAATTTTCCCTTCTTTTCTTGGGCCCTCTGTGTGGTGAAATTCTGTGTCCTGCATGCAGGCTTGATGATTATTATGTGTTGCTTGAAGGACTGGATATGCAAAGGTAGGTTATTGTGCGGCGGTTTCCCGGCCAGCTGGATGCTATATCTTTCTGGCTTGGTAGGCAAGGCTTCAACAGCCATTGCCTCTCCTCGTAGATTAGCTTCCATGACTGGTTCCGTATATGGTCCCCTTCCCTTCAACATGGGTCGCAACACCATATGCGGCATGGTAGCCTATCTTTTCTGTGGGGCATTCCAGACTTTCTTGCTTCCGGGCGCATATGATAGTCAGCTTGCTCAAGTTCCACCCCAGGGAAGTCGTAGGCACGGGAGGAAGCCGCGCTTGTGAGTTCCATTAAGGAAGGACGAACAATAAAATTGAAATGAACCCATTCTTTGTTTACTGTTTAACGACATTAACCTGTCCTTAAGCTGAATTTTTTGCAGGTCCCTCGGGACCGACAAATCAAAAAGAAAATGATAAAGTAATAAACAGCTTGCACTTTCCAGAGTAGTCTGCAACTTGCATGCATCATACTTCCAGCACAAGATTTAGGCGATCAGTCAATGAGACAGTTTGCAAGATATAGTAGGAGCACATGAGTCAACAAGCAAGCAAACTTGATCATGAAGCTTGCTGTCTTCTGTGGTCATTGGATTCGGATTGAACGTGAGCATGAATTAACAAGCAAGCAAACGTTTGATCATGAGACTTGCTGTCAGCTGCGATCATTGCCTGCCAATTAAAGTGGGCAATCTCGTTGCATAATGTTCATACACAGTAATGTTCGTTGCGTGCATTCGGATTAAAGTGAGCAATCTCTTCCACATTGTACACACATACACACACAGTATGTGTCACCGCATGCAAACACTGTGGTAAGAACATCTTGAGGCGAATGACTCTATCGTGCTGCTTTCTGGACAATTATAGCAGTTAGCTATGCCTGAGAGCAAGAACGTAGCCAGCTGAGAAAAGCCGTACAAAAGTATCGGACGCATCTTATGTAAACCTGCCTGCAAATAGTTTTGACCATTCCTCAGAGCGGCCTTAAGTCTGCACTGGCTTCATGTTGGAATTGTCATGGGTTGTAAACGATCATAAAGGTCGGTACCTTTAAAGACAGGGGTACCTGTTGAAAACGAGATGTTTATCGCAGTAATACATCTTAACAGCCTACATAAATATCGATGGATTGCTTTATTCCATTTGCGTCTAGCACCATCCTTACCATATCCACAACTCATCTTGCTATATTTTAGAAGATCTGTCAGCATTAAACAATGCACATAACACGGAGCTTTAGCGGAGGATCTTCCAAGTTTACAGTAAAACCGACTCCTCTTGTCTCTCTTCTTCTCGCTTCGTAATGTCCAACTCGACGAAATCCTTTACCGGATCGCCGCATACGGTATGTTGATATACCTCTTTGGCTGACATGTCTGTACTGAGCAAAGGTTTTACCAGGACCAAGCGTTGGCCGGTTTCGGAGCAGGTCTGGTATCAACCACGCTGCTTCACCCTTTAGACGTGATCAAGATTCGATTTCAAGGTACGCAGGTCTGACATTCGCACATTTCGGTTTACGTATCTCAAGACGTTCGTTGTTAGTGGATGCGGCGAAGCGATCGGAACGGCGACCGCTGATCGGCGGCACAGTAAAGGCATTTCGCGAGATTGCTAATCAAGAAGGTATCTTTCGAGGTTTATACCGAGGCGTCACACCCAACATGGCAGGTGCAACGGCGAGTTGGGGATTCTACTTTTGGTGGTAAGTAGTAGTAAAAAGCACTGATATAATTTCTCTCCCACGGTTTATTTATTGATAGCTACATACACACAGGTACAGTCTCATCAAGAAACACATGAAAAAGGACGAGCATGGTAAACTATCTGCTGTGCAGCATCTGATTGCATCGGCAGAAGGAGGCAGGTTACCTTTATAAATTCATGTGTATATCGCCAAACTGATAAGGGTTGGTTGGCCTCTTAGGTGCATTGACGGCGGTCATGACAAACCCGCTGTGGGTGGTCAAGACCCGAATGTGTACCACGACACGGACGACGCCTGATGCATACAAGGGCCTTTTTGATGGACTAACGAGGTTGGCAAAAGAGGAAGGGATACGTGGACTTTATCGTGGAATGGTTCCGGCTTTGTTTGGCGTATCCCACGGAGCCATACAGTTTATGGCTTATGAAGAAATGAAGAAATGTCGTAATGATATGAGGAAGCGACAAGGTTTATCGGCTGCTGATGAAATGGACGCAAAGTTGAGTAATACGGAATACCTAACCATGGCTGCTTCATCAAAAGTAATGGCTACTGTTACTACATATCCTTACCAAGTGCTACGAAGTCGTTTACAGGTAACGTTTACGATATAGACATTGAGTAATAATCATCATCGCATTTTGACAGGGCATTTATAGAACCGGAGTACCAGAGACGCATACAGTGGCGTCGTTGACTGTATCCGGAAAATTCGTATAGCAGAAGGATATATGGGCTTTTATAAGGGCCTCGCACCGAATATCATTCGCGTTCTTCCAGGCACTTGCATCACTTTTCTGGTTTATGAGAACCTTAACCAATACTTCAAAAAGCATGCTTCTTGATACCTGTAATTCTTGTTTCTGTAGATAATATAAGACATAGATACGTCGTTAACAAAAAAACCTTCTATATATCGTCACTGTCCTTAGAAGTATTATTACTGGATGGCTAAAGTATCGGGTATTATCTATCGTTAGTTTGCGGTAGTAAGGGGATCATTGGTAGAGACTTTGCAGCAGACTGTAGCTCAAAACAGCGAAAAGGCACACGATGATAGGCATCCATGGTGTCGCAGACTCTGATTTGGTGATTGCACCTGACGCGTGGTCAACATTTGCTGCGATCCATTGCTCGATCTGGTTATGATAATTAGCCCCCTTTTCCGGGCAAGTCTGATATGTACTTTTTACTCACCCGTCCAACGGCGATAGAGACATTCATAAAGTTAGGATCGACTGGGTCATTCTTCTTGGAGATCTGGCGAATGTAATATCGGAAGATAGCTACAACGTTCTCCATGTTGGTACTGTCCATAATGAGCTTGACGGCCTCGCCCTTTCGGATCTTGACGTTACGATGGAAAACGTCTGGATTGTTGAACACAAGAGCTAAGGTAGCAATCGCCATCACCTGGGGAATAGCGCAAAAGTTGAATATTGACTGGTTCTTCAATTGGTTAAGGTAGGTCAGAACGTCTGGAACTAATTCTAAAACGTTTAGCACCATTGCATTCAAGCACGCTCTAGCCTATACATTGCATACACGGTTAAATGACGATCGCGCGGTCCTGAATCAAGATATATTACCTTGTCTTCATTCTCGGGTTTGATGAAATCGGCAAAGTCATCAGCGTACTGTGCCCAAATCTCACGAGGCCAAAATTGCCGACCCTCTTCCAAATCCTCCCGGTAATCACGGATAATGTTTGTCTTTTGTAAAAAGAGGCCCATGTTATTGGATAAAGTCTTGTTGGCTGCCACTTTGGGAGACTCCAAACCGGATGCGGAAAACAGGTCCGATAATCCGTAACCCACAAGTCCAGCTACATAATGGCAATAAAGGTCGAAATCGGCGATCGTAGCTACAGACGTGTTCTCGCGATGTTTGCCGGTCGCATAATCAGCCATGCCGTTTCCCATTTTCTTTGTAATATCCGCAATCACTTCTTGGAACTTGGGCGACAACCGAAGAAACTCGTCAATCACAATGTTGAACTCGACCAGCAAAGCTCGGTCTTTTTCATTGGGTCCACCTTTCTCGAAGATGTGAGCTCAATTTTCTTCCCTTAAAGCTCCTTTACTCACTCTCGTTAAAGTTCCAGCCGCGTTGATAAATGATTTTGTCAAAAGATCGCAATAGTTCTACTTTCCGATCCAGAGGCAATGTCATATCATCTTCAATCGTATCCAGACCACGGAGGACCAAGTAAAAGAGACACACCTTGTTAAAAAAGGGACGTGCTGTCAGTGCCTCCGTACCTTCTCTCTCTTCCTCCTCCCTTTCCTGTGCCCAATTCGACACTTTTGCACGACCCAACTCCACTCGCTCTCAACTTACTGCATCTCGAAGTTGGTCATCGAGTTCCTGAATCACAGCGGCGAAACTTCGGGAAGTCTATTAGACCGCGTAACAAACTTAGTAATGGTCGCCGAGGGATAATGCATGCAATGCTGTACACGTGGACAACAGTGTCTAAAGTGGGAACACAGACAATACACGCACCATGTTTAAGAAATCGTAACACCGTCTCTTGGTCTCATCTTTTGTCAAATTCTCGTAATGCCGCCGAATATTTTCTGACTTTGGGGCGAACTTGTACCAGAACAGAGCTTTTAGCTCGGACGGTCTAGTAGCAGATTGTAAAACGGCGTTCAACATGACTCAACGTAAGAAGATGAACAGAAAGAAAGCTTTTTTTTTCAGCGGTAAATGAAGTACATGATTTAATAAAGACTCCGCACTGAAACACCCGAGACTCAGGGTTCAGTTCTCCTTCAATATAGTTTCTTTCTTAAAAGTCTGGGAAGAGATGGCGATACGGGTCCGTCGTACCAGTGACACCGTATTGTTCTTGGGTTTCTGGATATCGATCGAAATGACTGGCGTCACCATCGCCCCGGATCTGCGGTATATAAGGAGCTCTGATCTGGCGGGCCAAAAGTCGATTGAAGTCGACACCAGCAAACCATCGATGATTCTTGATATCGTCTGCTCCATTCTTCAAGTTACCGTAACGTTTTGACAAATCAGAAGTAAGCAGCCGTTTCAAAAGATCCTTGGCATTCGGATCAAAGTATTGTGGCCATCGGATCCTGCCCTGCAGAATCTTTTCATACAGTTTCAAATGATCGTCGTCATAGAAAGGCGGATAGCTATATACAACTTTAGACTTAGAGCAAACACTATATATAAACTCGCTTGTTTGACTGACTTACCCTGCAAGCATTTCGAATATTAAAATACCAAGACTCCACCAATCTGCAGCTTTTCCATAACCCTTGGATTGGATAATTTCAGGCGCTACACGAAAGAATAAGCGTTTGAAGTTGACGCTCGTGTCTCGTAACTAACTACCTAGGTAATCGGGCGTTCCGCACAGAGTCCAAGTAATGTCAGGCACATATTTTGCAAACCCAAAGTCGGTGATACGAATATGACCTTGAGCGTCGAGCAACAGGTTTTCAGGTTTCAGATCGCGGTAAATGACATCTTTTGAATGGAGATACTCGATCGCTAGCACAACTTCTGCGGCATAGAATTTCGCCACATGATCCGGGAACCGCTATTATAGTAATAATATAAATCGTTGGTTCCTCAGAGATGATCAGCGTGCCGCCTACCTGTGAGCGACGAAGTACAGAGAAAAGTTCACCACCAGGCACATAATCCATGACCATGTATAGATTCACGTCGTCCTGAAAAGTGCCCCACATATTCACCAGGAATGGATGAGCTACAGACTCCAAAATATGCTTTTCATTGTTCGAGTGCGCGACTGGGAAAAAGAACAATGAGACACCTTAATCTAATGGCGAGAACTAGTCGAGTTAGTCTTACCCTGCTTCAGCCGAACGACTTCCGACTTCTTCAAGACTTTTATAGCATAATACCGCGCATTCACGCGAGATTGAACAAGATGAACACGTCCAAACGATCCAGTACCCAAAGTGCGTAAGACGTGAAAGTCAGACAGTTTGAGCTTGGGTCGATTTTGCCGTTGCTGGATGATAGCTGCGTCATTGTAGATTGATGTATACGACGGCACATATCGAACGTGTCGTTCAGTGCTGCTACTAGTAGTGTTTGGTTCCCGCTTGGGTAACTGATGGTGGTGGTGCTGGTGATGGTGATGATGCTTAACAGCATGCTGCGATTCTTCGTGCGTATCTGTGTTTCCTGAAGATGTCAATGGTTTGCTAACAATTTCCTTCTGTTGCTGCTGTTGTTGTTGTTGTTGTTGTTGTTGTTGTGTCTGCTGCTGATGCAAAACTGGAGATAAAAGGAGAGGAAGTGCATGAAGACGCTAATTCAGGAAATCAGCTTGCGTTCTGCATACCTCGAAGCGACTCTGAGGAAGAGATATTCATCAACTCTGGTTGTCGTTGCTGTGACGAACCTTCCTGTACTGTTGTTGTATACTCTGTTGGATGAGGTTATTATCCCTCCCTTTTTGTTTGCTTATTACACTCCAACGTTTCAGGAGTTTTGTTATCTTACCAGGATTATCCAGGCTCATCCGTGTCGCTTCATCTGACGATGTTGACTGTGACAGTTCCGGATGAGCGGTCGCCGGCGGGGTTGCAAGACCATTCATGGACGACTGTGAAGACTTGTGATGCTGTAACAAGGAGGTGAAGGTATTATGCAAACCAGAGCTAGGCAATTCTTTCGTAGGTGTTTGGGCAGGAGTAGATGGTTGCTGTATAGTAGACGGAGTACTGTTATGGTGCGCCGCCGATGAGTGTTTCGCCTTGTCAATAAACTTGTTAAAAAAGGTCATCGAAGTAGTGGAAAGCCGCTTTCTTTAGGAAGGCAAGGCAGCGCAAAAAAAAAATAGTTAGTTACAAGAGAGGGAGAGAGAGAAAAAAAGAAAACAGGGAACAACAAAAGGAAAGAGGAGTTATTGTCTCACGAAATTCATCCACAGCCCGAAATAGCACTTTTTCTTTTTTGACGTCATGAGCGTCCGAAAGATATGCGTCTTTTCGACTTTCTTTCTCCTCGTTTTTCTTTTTCATGGTTCGATTATCATTTTCTCTGATACTGCTACTGTCAGCCTTGAACCTTACATACGCTGACCTGGAAATGGTGAGCTTCTGGTTGCCTGTACTGCAAAACTCCCTCGCTTAATCGATACTTCACACTACAGCAGTCGGAAGACGTCGATATTGACGGATATAACTATTCATATCAACTATTGCTACGGAGCAGCCATACTCGTACATTTGCTGCCAGGGACTACGAGTCGTACGTCAACGCGTCCGGTATCATCAGCAACATGGCGACACCTCCGTATCTTTTACATCACTCCAGTATTGCATTTGCCCCTCGCATGATTGCTAGGAAACCAGATGGACGCGCCATCCGGCTAGTTACAGCCGCACTTTCTTCAGGAGATCCTCTCGCAGGCGGTGACCAGCTTTTGTCGGGACCTGCATTTGCTTTCATTGTCGTCCTGTCCCTGGGTGCCTTCATGTTCTAATAATTCAAAAAGGGAACGTTATATACCATCCTTTCAAGGTCGACCGTCGAGGTAAAACTAGAACTTTTGTCGATTTCTAATAGGGAACACTTGCACTACTTTCTATATGATATTTTATGTATTTCGTCATTTTGTTTATATGTATGCTCATCTGTAATTTTGAATATGCACTCCCGATTTATTTTAGAAAAGAATTAATCTACACAAGTTTACTCTTGGCAATAGGGATATTTGTGAAACCATTGGTTAAATGGATCGGCATTTTTTGATCCGTCCATGAATGCCAAGATGACCGTTCCTTTCCCCGGAGATGGCCTCATTCGGAGACATGAGCTTAATCTTGGCCTGTTGATATTGTACCATACTTCTGATAAGGGCTTCGCTGTTCTACATGCTTTAATCTAGATACTCTCGTTTTGTGACAGGTAGAAATGATTCTTTATTTCTACCACGCATGAATTTGCCAGAAAAACTTGCTTTCGACCGCCTAATCCTCCAACAGTGCTGTAAGTGGGTTCCCCGGTAAATGCTTTTTGTCAATCCACCTTCCTGCCAAGCATTATAGGAGACTCCGCCGAGACGTAACCTTCACTGGTCATGTTGATGTGCTAAGCCCATGGTAACTTTCACGCAAAGCAGCAGTTTGGTTCTCCTATAGATTCCTTATATAGCAGAAACCTGGTCCACGCTGTTATTTCCCAAAATCGCCACCGGATCGACCCGAAAGGAATGCCTTTTAGCTTTCAGTTAGGCAGGCGTAACTGAAAAAGTGATGCATAGAGTATCGACCTTTCGCTTCCGCTGTTCAGAACCCCCAGCTTGTGGCGTGTACCAAAGATGGCCTGTACGTATAACACAGTCTTCTTTCGCTTGGCTTATTATTACCAGGATTATCAGGATCAGTAACCGGCCAACCTTACATGTCTAATCTCTTGCTGCTCAAAGACGGACGATTTCCCTTGCAATGTCAGGGGCTAAAGTACCACACACGGATGAAAGCTTCAGCCGGCGACAGGCTCCTCGGATGTTCATCATTAACCTCGAAATATTATAGCGTACTTTTGGCGTGAGACTATACAAGGCTACTTGGATTGTCGTCGTATTCTTCGCGACAGCCGCTCTCTCTTTCTCACAAGGAATATTTCTGACGCCATGCAGTCTTGGTGTCACGGCCGCTTCTCTGATCTTACGATATGTGAAACAGACAAACGGCGTATCGCCAAAAGCAATATATAAGGTGAACCCAAAACAAAGAGCCAAATACGTTTACATATGTCCTACCGTTCAGGTGAACCCAAGAAGGGTCCCCTCACCACCATAAGACTGAGTTTATTGGCTTCTATGGGCCAAATTTGAGGCAACTGCTTCCAAAAAGCGGAAACACGACAGCCTCGACTTGCATCTTTTACAATTGGGGAGAAATGTCGACGTCGCATTTCCGTCTACCTTATGGTTATAACGGTGCTCCACCGTGGCCTTCGCTTTACTGGCCATTCAGTTCGGATTTCAGTACCGTGAGCTTAATTGCCGATGTTCCTCATTCGCTCTATTATTTGCAAGGCAAGATGATCAACGATATCAAATACCATGTTCTTTGTTCTCTCACTCTTATTATTCACTTTTCGCACATACAGACATATGGCGGTATACGATGATATGGTCCGTACTGTTTGCGATCGTCGTCTACTTACCTGCAGGCAAGTTCCTGGGCAACTGGCATTGATCCGACATCAGCTTATGTTTGGCGCGCATGATAGGACTGTGGGCGTTTTTTATGTTTGCGAAAGAAAGAACGCTTCGATGGTATATACTCATCATGATACCCATATTTTTCATCGTGGCTGGCGCCTTTGCATCCTTTGTTATCGGGAGCATCATTGGTAAGCACGGGAAATCAGTTAAATATGCGTCATCCCTCCTTTTCCATTACTTAGCCGTTGTCCGTCAGGTGTTGCCTTGGCCTTTGTGTACAATGCTGGATTCTTTGTCATGTCAACCTGGATCCCTTTTCTATGGGCACTGATCCAGATCCTTGTCGTTCTTGTTGGCAGTTATTCCACTATTACCACCATCTTGTGATATCATTTCTTTCTTGTATACCCATGTTACCTTGCATTGCTTGTCTGAGCTGGTCTCACCATTCTTCTTTTTCTTTCAAATCTACTTAACTTACACTGACGTTCATAATCACTCATGCATACAACTGCAATAATAACAGTACTGTACAGTAATTGCATTTTCGCATCTTTGTGTTAAAGTGAACGTCGTTCTGTCCAATCCATATCATTAGAAGTAATCAAACACGTTCAATCCTGTTCTCAGGAATATCAAGAAATCAGGTGGTGGAGCAAGTGGTGCTAAGGGCCACGCCTCTCGCTGATAAAGGCGGCGCCCATGACGCCCTAAATGGCCTTATTGTCTGGGGTTGCACCTGTTGGAGATCCGGTCGCTCCAGAAGCGGCCAAATTTTTTTGGTTCTGGAGGCGGGCAGCGTTCAGGGCCAGGATTATCCGCAAGAAAACAATATGGCTGCGATAACATTACGCGGTCTGTCACTTAAGTCGACCACCGTCTTGAATGCAGCACTGCGTCAGCCTCGTCAAACGATTGTTCCAGCTTTAGTCCAGCAGACTTTTCAGCAACAACGCTTCTTTGCTTCTCGCAATGAAGCTCAAGGCAAACAGATTCTGATTCGCGACCACGGTGTCTTTGGTTAGCTTCTTGTCTTTTCAGCTTGAATCGGTATAGCTGGATCGTTCTGACTAATGCCATACGGATTCAAAAAGCCAATTATATCCCACCGGACAAAGCTCCTTCTATCACTGACTTCAGTCACTGGCGACTCACCAAATGGCGCAATCTCAAGAACCACGTTCAGAATATGTTTAGGTAAGCGGAAAGGAACTGGGTGATAGCGGTGTAGTAGTAGTAGTAGCTTATTTCGATAGTGTTGGTCTTATCAAGTACAAGTCGCAATATGAGAAATGGGATACGCGCAAGTTCCTGGAAGTTGCCGAGGAGACTTACATTGACATGAATGCTGCTTTTGCTCGGTAAGTCCTTTTTTTACTTGTCTAATGTTTCTTTCTGCAGCTCAAATGTTCAATTAGGGGTGATCGAGAAGTGCTTGAAGAAACTACATTGGACTCCATGTATTCGGTATGGCGACAGTAAGGAAAGCTGTTTTCTGGCTTTCTAATGTTGCATAAGAGTAGACCCTGAAAAATCAGCTGAAATCCCGTGGAAATGCTCGTTGGGAATGGAAATATCACGGCGAAGTCGAACCACCAAAGATTGTCTGTATACGCTGTCTTGGTACTACGGGACTGAGCAAACATGGGTTTGCAGTCGCTCAGGCAACATTGAGGATGTTTACCAAGCAGGTGAGAATTGGTTCCACATACAGAAAACAGAGGATTGGATTGTCTGCAGGCGTTAATATCTCTTTCTCTGGGAACAACTAGTCCATGGCTGTCTATGACAAGAAGAACCGTTTAATCGGCGGTGATCCGAACAAAATCCATAATGTCTTGGAGTACGTCGTATTCCAAAAGACCATCTCGGACCCAGAAGATATATGGCGGGTCTATGGCAAAATCGCACCACCCGAGAAGACGGCACAATAACAACCCATAGAATCCATGACTAAAAACCTTGCACTTGTATCCAATTACTCATTTTCCATGTACCAAATGTAGAGAACAGTACTTCACAGCGTGGATATGTACGCTGGACTAGACCATCTTGATAACTTGTTCCATTCGAATATCTGAGCACAGCATCGATCAAAGGGAGGTCCTTTCTTTTGGTGTATTAAATAGACACCTTTACCGCAGCTGAACTAATAAAATCGATTAACCTCAAAGTATCAACAAAATCGTCTCGATCCATGTTTACGACAATTATTATTATTTTCAGATTACTACCTCCCTTAGGATGCACGCAAATGATTATCAATCACGGTAATGAGGAATATCTATGCGTACGGGTCCAGAGGGAGCCAAGGGAGTGTTGACACCTGCAGCAGCAGCAGCGTCGTAATTGTAAGAGTAATAACCTGGGTTGCTGCTGTTTTGGTCAGTGCTACTGCTTGCAGCAGTAACGTTATATGTCATGGGCTGATGATGATAAGTTGGTGACGACCAGCCGTATTCTGGCGCCGTGCGATGCGGGTCCGCATAGAAATCGTCTTCGTAGTTGAGATCCATGGGCGAGGCATCTGGACGCTGCGGGCGCCGATGCTTTCTTTGTCCCCTTCGAACAAGAAATACGGCGCCCGCGACAAGGATGCCTAGGCCCGCCGCACCGCCCAGGACGCCTCCCACAATGGATCCGGTATTGCTGCTGCTAGTACCTGAGTCCAGATTCTGTGTGTCCGCTGCAAGAGACGGAATCATTGTGCTACATGCACCAAAAATGCTCGGTTATTGACAGTCATCTGATTAATCATAGCGCGAATCATACCTTGATGGGATCACCGTAGTGACTGTAAGGGTAACACCATTGGATACGATCTCGGTCACTGGTGGGATATAAGTTGCCGTGGTGATCTCTGTGGTGACACTGGCGGATGTTGTGGCTGGTGGTGGCGACGTCGAGCTTTCCGTAACAGTGCTGGTGCTGGAGTCAGGTGGAACGTCGGAGGTTGTGCCGCTGCTTGTCGGGATGATGGATGTTGTCGTTTCTGTTGGTATCGACGTATCACTTGTGGAAGTGTTGACTGGATCGCTTGATGTCGTGGTAGTCTCCCCTGGGGATGAGGACGAGCTTGGCGGGAGAACGTCTGTAGTTGTGGAGATAGGCGATGATGACGGACCGATTGTTGTCGGGAGCCCGCTATCGGTTGACGTTATTGTTGGACTAGAAGTCTCTGAAGGTATACCCGATGTAGTCTGCTGCACTGAAGATGTCCCAGGGTCAGACGTAACAGGTGCTGCAGAAATGCTTGAGCCTGTTGCTGTCACATCCTGGGTACTTGTTGGCTCTGCAGAAGTAGTCTGGGAAGCTTGCGTTGGGCTAGGATTCGTGGACTGTGTGACGCTAGTTGAGTTCGGTCCTGTTATCGCTGTTGAACTGGGATCCGTCGTTCCTGTTGAACTTGGCACTATTGTCGTCGTTGGGATAGGATTGCTCTCTGTTGCAGTTTCAGTTTCCGTGGGACTAGCCGTTTCTGTTGCGCTGGGTGCGTTTGAGTGCGTTGCAGAAGGATCCATGGTGATCGGCGTGCTAGGTTCTACACTGTCTGTTGGTCTGGAGCCTGTTGCGCTAGGTTCTGTTGTCTGTGTTGGACTAAAAGTTACGCTTTCTGTTGTACCGGGCTCTGCGGTTTGGGTTACACTTGGTCCTATGGTTTCTGTCTGTTGCGTTGAAGTAGGCTCAGCGATAACTGTAGCGCTGGGTTCTGTTGTCTGTGTTAAGCTAGGTTCGACGGTTTCAATTTTGCTAGCCTCTTCGGTTTGTGTTGGGCTTGAAGATGCACTCTCTGTCGCAGCAAGTTCTGTGTCTTCCGTTGAATTCGGTCTGGTGGTCCGGTTCGCACTCGATTCCGTTGAAGTATCCGTCGGACTGGGATCTGTATATTCAGTGGGACTAGGTTCACTTGTGGTTTGTGAGTTTTCAGTCGAAGTTGGTTCCGAAGAATCGCTCACGATGGATGTGTCTGCAGGGGCACTGTTTCCCGATGGTGCTGACATAAAAAAGCGAATGGAAAAAAAAATGAGCAAAAGCGAGGCGCAGCCACGGGATCTTCTTTATCGCTTTCTTAAAAAAAGCAAGTAACGCGTCTGTAGATGGACACATCCGACTTTGCGCGCCAAAAATAGACAACTCTTTTTATTCTGTTTATACAAGTTCTAATCGTGTGTACTTCCTTTACTTTCTGTACCAAAGTTGGGTGATCTTGGTCTAAAATAGCGGTCGCATTGTAAGTCAGGGTCCTCAGACAACGAAATATTTGAGCTTTATAATAACTTACTCTTCTCATCTTCTTTTGGAGCTGGAAGATACCGTATAGTAAAGCTTCCGCAGTGGGAGGACAGCCAGGCACATACACGTCCACAGGCACGATACGATCGCAGCCACGGACAACAGAGTATGAGTAGTGGTAGTAACCACCACCGTTAGCACAGCTACCCATGGAGATAACCCAACGCGGCTCAGGCATCTGTATCAACCAACGATCTTTAGGATCGTAGCCAAAAATAACAACAACAGCCTCTTTTACTTACCTGGTCATAGACTTTGCGCAATGCAGGAGCCATCTTGTTCGTCAGGGTACCAGCGACAATCATAACATCGGACTGACGAGGCGTGGCACGGAAAATGATACCAAGACGATCCTGATCATATCGAGGAGTAGAACAGTGCATCATTTCCTAAGAGCACCAGAATAAGGACTTTCGGCTACAAATATGCCTTGAGCTTTCCAGGCACTTACCACAGCACAGCACGCAAGACCAAAAGTCACAGGCCAGATGGAGCCCTCACGAGCCCAGTTCACGACTCGATCAACGGTCGATAGAATGTACTCTGGAATCCAGTGCGTCAAATCTCTTCCCTTAAGGGTAATCAATAAGTGCGACACGTACCTGCACTGTTGTTTGGTTTAACAGTAAGTTCTTTGACGTCGTCAATATTTCTCGTCACTTCAGTGGACACGAATCGCTTTGCTAACGACAACGATTGCTGAGTAGCAGCCGTCGTCACTATTTGCATCGAAACCATACGTAAGTTTCGAGGATCGAACAGAATTGCGTGTCGAGCGGAATCGCTTACTCAGTGCCCGTTTGGCTGCGTGCAGTCCCAATGCAGTCGTTGCCATTTTGATTTTAAAAGAGTAGGGAGGAAATGGATAGCAACTATTCGAGAAAGTAATCCAAAAAAGCAGACCGCTTATTGATTACTTGTGTGTTTTGCGCCAAACAGTGAACCAGCTACTTCCATATTCAAAGTCCGATTCTGTTTCTTCACTTGACGTCACGGCTCATCTACATGTAAGTCGTTCAAGGAAACGAAGAGCTTGTGCTTGAAAGATAATTCTCAATCAGCCGAACTTGTGAAGCCTTCCAATTCCACGACTCAAATGGCAGCGGAAACATGGTCGTTTCCTGCTCGGTGTCTTCATTTTTATTCGACGCTATCATAAACAGAAGACTAACCACTCGAATAAATGTCAACAGGCGACTCCTTAAAGGAACCTGAAAACAACTCTATGAAACATATTGATAACTGCTCCGCGGACCACCTGACTTTACGAAAAGATACTGGGTTTTGCCGTCTGTTTTGCTCTCATGAAAGAAAGTCTTTTGGCGTTGTTGGTGACAAACCTTTTGCAGGAATTCAATTTTTTCATTTGGCTGTTTGGGTAAAAGATGTTCCCACCGAGTATGACCAATATTCAACATCTCTTGTCAATATGATGAACGGGTCGGTGTATCATCCTAAAGTTCCAGATTCTTTCTTTTTAAGGTACGTGAATCATGCCACGTAAGCTGTCTCGGCCAAGTTAGATATCTAAACAGACGGCGTTCATTCAATATTCAGAATATCTTCTCTTTTCTCGATATACGTGACTCAACACTCTTTAAAACGCCATATGACTGTACTGATCATATCATCGACAAGGGTCCGTCTGTGAAGATTCTTGCAATTTCCGAGATGTTTGTTCCCCTTCCGCGCAAGACTTTTAACCAGTGCTACTCCTACTCGCAAGGCAGACAACGAAAGTCTTTTATTGACGCAATAAGGTGTGTTTTACGGCAAGGGCCAAGCCGCGTGATGGTACGTTCTTTCTGTTTGATGATCATGTATTAATGCAAATTCCAATGATGATCCTAGGTTTTCCCCTCTTCACTTTGGGGAGTGTGGGCCTAAACGGCGGGGGTATGGGTGGGACATATGGGTTTTCCTTCAAATTGAGCCCTGGCGATCACCCCAGTGGCTGCTCTTGGGGACGTACAGGGTAAGTGTAAATGATCGATTGAAGCAAAATGACAGATGGACCGACCGCATATTCTGAATTCTCTCTGGTGCAAATTATCCTATCTCTTTTGCGTAAATTCATGTTGTTTTCTCTGCGCCACATCTTTTGTATATCACTGCAAAGTTCATATAAACCTGTACAATTAATCGTGGCATTGCGCTTCTGCGAACTTCCTTGAGGTGCGATAAGCCGATAGATGAATGGTTTTGGTTAGTTTCTTGTAATGGACCAGCCGATTGGGCTTACTGGATAAGTTCAACTATGAATTTGTGTTGCATAGTAAGGTGCCCGTGCTTGGATGTGGCGAATGATGTTTACGTTTTCCCGAACATTGACATATGGTGTGTCTCTGTATGACCTCTTTTTTCCCTCGTGGGCTGGTCTCTGTGCCTCAGTTCCCACGCGAAAGTGCAACGCACATCTTTGTTCAAAATGTACAAAAAAGCCATGTTTGTTTCATTTTTCTCTCTTGTCACCCTCGATTTTTGTTTTCTCTTTTTCCCTCGTGAACTCCTCTTTCGGATGATACCATCACCGATATCCACACCTGATTGCTGGCTCGTCCCGTCGCATCCGCAAGAGAATGTGATGGTGGACAAGTCGTGCATTGAATGTACCACCTTCTATTATCACATTGGAAATGTGCGTCCAAAACTGCCTCGTTCGTCATCATGCGACTTGAACCGCCAATTGCTGCAACAGGATCAGAGAAGACGCAGACGGCGACGAAGAAGCAGCTATCTCTTTCGATCACAATCACCATCCTTCTCCGTTGAATTGCCATCCACATCATCCGAAGCGTCTTCACCTGTCCTATCGAATGACAATTATCCGATTCAACTACTCCACCGATCGCCGCAGACATGGCCTTGTCTCGATGTTTCGACGGCGGAACAAGTAAGACGTGTGCAAAGTAAATAAACCCAAAAGAGCGGATAGTTACCAATCGCTTTTTTCTACTAGCTTCGATCCTATTTGCCTGTAAGGATTGCAGTTTCATGTCGATGGATTCTCCTGTACAGCCTTGACCAGCATGGATGCAGCCTTCATACATTGTACGAGCGTACTAGTAGATACACTGGGCCATGTCTCCTCGTAGTGCAGACCACGGGCGATGAGGTTGGGCGAAGCGAAATAACATTGCTGGATAGAACTAACCGCTTTTATTTTAGCTATTTGGTGCATATATCTCAGAATCGTTGCAAGTACGAAACCTGTATTACGGGTCAGGTGAATGGTAAGGGTCAAAGAGAGAGCAGATGTTTATTTGCCTTGCTGACAAAAATATACACAGTTTCCTTTGGAAAGTAGACGGGAAGATGAAACCCCATGATCAGCCGCGAGTCCACCATTGGACCGAAGCAAACGATTACATTGTGCATTCAGATTACGATTACATCTCCATTGGTGGAGGGTAAGTTGTTTTCCTTGACAAGTTTAGCGCGACATCTGACAAGTCTTTTGTTGAATGTCAGTGATGGCCGCGTCGGCCTGTGGATACACCATGACTTGATGCATGGTCACACAGAGACTTGCCCTACCTTCGACAACGAACCTCTAGCGGCTCAGCCCGACTTCGAGTGCCTTGGCATCGAGATTTGGGGCTTCGATTTTTGAGGAACACCTTGCTTTCACATGGTAAAAAGAACAACCGTAACACTCATGCATGCACATGGCGAATTTGTTGTACAACAGCAATTGATCCCTGCGTAGAACTTTCCGCCCATTGGCCATTGTTTTGCGCAATAAACTTTACTTTGCCCACAAGGTATCCAATTCAGTACATCGTAAATTCTGCTATAATAGTTTCAATCAGAGCTAATGAATCCTCCACCGTCATCGGATGTCTGACAACAAGTTTCAAATCTTCTTCACCGTCGTCGTCTTCATAAGGATTCTTTGTGACATTCTGCATAGTAAATACTGGTGGATCGCGAATAATCCGCGGACTTCCCGTGACCATCCTCTCGAAAGCGGCAATGAGCTCTGCATCCACTTTCACTATCTTTCGTTTACACTCGTCCTCGTCCTGAAATGACGCCTTTCGTCGTCGACCGTGTGGCATGTGTACTACAGACATGGTATCATTTTGCGACGGCTTACTGGGTGACCCGTAGTTTTCCACAAGTGTAGACCATATAGATTCAATTGAGATGCGTCGTCGAATGACACATGTGTTTGTTGTTTCTTTTTCTTCATGTCGGCATTGTTCGTGATCAACTTGCATGTGATTTGAGGGAAGAGCTTTATTACGGGTAGGTTGAGTGGTAAAGAACTGGGTAATGGTCGCGTTTCGCTGCTGATTTCTTCGTGCTGGTGCTGAACGCAATGTCTGCTTGGCTTTAGACGCGGTAGGCTCCTGAGAAGACGTCACGGCGTGCGTTTTGTGGTCCGGAGATGATTGCATGAGCCAAGGCACCGGTGCTGCATGAACAGCGGTAGACTGGCCGTGCTTCCGTTGTTTCAAGGCCAAAACGCCCACAGGTTCATTTTGTTCGCTTTCTTTTGAGCCAGGACGTCCCTTTTGAATCGTAAAGCCGAAGGCACTTAGAGAACTCATAGACGCTGGTAATAAGAAATTAAATGTTGCACAATACTGAAAAGAAAAAAGCAATCGCTGGCAATGCGCCATTCAGACAAGGAAAATTTTGTTCTCGTCTGACGCGCGAAAAATACGCGACGAGTACGTGTCTGGTTTCCCATCACGACGTGTTTTATTGACTTTCTCTGCAGAAGTGGGTTAAAGACTGCGCTGGAATAGCCTGTTCAACCAGCCATGCTCAGCGCGTGTGATAGTCCTCGACTGTCACGTAGGCATACCCACTCATCACTTGTTCTCTCGATCGCTTCTCGCGATATGACGCGACCGATTCATTGTTTATCATTCCTTTCTTCCGTTTGAGCCTTCATAATTCGTTCTATACACGACAAATGTACAACCATCCAGCATTTCATGAAAAGTATCCCATTCATTTTGAACAGGAACCGGAGCACAACTCAAATTGAACGATACCGCTGCGTTTCATGCCGAGAGACATCACCTCGGCGCCCAAGTCTGATTCTGCGCTCTTTCTGAACGTCTTGTCTTTACCATTCATGGTAAGGTCCACGGTTACAGGGCTTGATTTCGCCGTTGGCCAGGAAAAGGCGATATCGCTACGAGAGATCTTTAGAAGAAGCATTTAATGCCAAGGTAGCACTACGGTATGTCGTCCTCTGTTTAAGCGCAGACAATGATAGATTGAACGTAGTGAGGGGGAGAATGACTAGAATTCTGTGCGACTTTATTGTTATTACTTCGCAACACTTTGCACGGGCCATTCATAGGGAACGCCTATTTTACGCTGTACCCCATAGCGCTGTGTAAACGCGTCCAGCTCATCAGGCCCACGAGTGCCGTAAGCGTACGGTTTAGGCTGGATTCTTTCACCATCAATCTTGTGCAGCAAGGGCGTAAAGATCCGCCAAGCAGCGTCAAGTTCGTCATCACGCACGAAGTTGGCATGGTCACTGCAAAGGATATCTAGAATGAGTGTCTCGTAAGCGTCCGGTATGCGCATGTCCTTGTATCGGTCCTTGTAGGTCAGGTCCAGGTCTGTGGTAATGGTCCGTTTTGACAGACCCGGGTTCTTATTATTGAACTTGAAATAAATGGCTTCATTTGGTTGAACGCGCACAACAAGCTCATTGCGGGTTGCTTCCTCGAATAATCCTGCAGGAACATCTTTAAACTGAATTCGGACTTCGACCTTGCCCACATCCAGGGCTTTTCCGGCCTTGAGGATAAAAGGAACGCCGCGCCATCGATCATTGTCGACCCACAAGACAAGACTGGCAAAGGTCGGACAGATACTGTCGTTGGGCACGGTATCGTCGTCCTTGTAGCCTGGCTTACCCTTGCTGGGGTTCGCTACGTACTGGCCAAGAAGAGTGTCCTTGAGTTCGATGGGTTTGACACATCGGAGCAGTTTTACTTTGGCATCTCGTATCGATTCAGGATCTTTACCGCTTGGCTTCTCCATAGCCACAAGCGACATGATCTGAAGCAAATCTACATGCACCCAAACGTCGTGAGAAATATAGATCAAATAGACAAATCGCAAAACGAACTTACGATTCTGCATCACGTCTCGTATAATATTGAACTCGTCAAAATAGCCACCTCGGCCTTCGGTCCCAAACGGTTCCTTGAGCGTGATCTGGATATTATGGATCCAATCCCGGCTCCACATGGACGACAAGAACATGTTTGCGAATCGAAGCGTCATGATGTTCTTGACCATTTCTTTGCCCAAATAATGATCAATACGGTAAATCTAAAGAAGTGAATGATCAAGGGTGTCGTTAGGCTATAGACCGATACAAGCTAATCGCACGCGCCCCATGTTACATTTACCTCGTCTTCCTTGAACAATTCGCCGAGATTTTTTGCAAGCTCTGTGGAGGTCTCCAGATCTTTGCCAAATGGCTTTTCAACAACGATACAGTTATGTCCATCTGCACTGTAAACATGCTTGCGAAGTCCACTGGCAACAGGCAAAAAGACAGAAGGCGGTAAAGCCATGTAGAAAATGCGGTTCTTTTGACCCTTCCTTAGTCCACGTTTTTCCTCGATCTCTGAAAGATGTTGGTGCAGACGCTTCCACGACTCGTCATCGTCATATTTTCCTTGCGTATAATCTGTCATCTCCAAAAACGCATTCATTTTTTGCCTATCTTCATCGCTCTGGATCTTGATATGCTTTGTAATTCGCTTGACATATTCTTCTCTTTCCAGTCCAGATCTCGCGTATCCTGTAATATGCGTATTCTTTGGCAAATATCCATTCTTGAAAAGATTGAATATGGCCGGATATGTCTTTTTCCCTGCCAGGTCGCCGGATGCACCGAGCACTGGCAATATTGGACATTGTTATATCAGATATGCAAGTCCCAAAGAAACAGTGCCAGCTTACCCACGATGGTCACGGCGCCCTGCGTCTGCTCATGTACTCTGTTTCTCAATTCTGCCTGGTCTGCTGCCATACCCGTAACAATGAAGGAAAAAAAGAAGCACTATCCCTCCAAAACAGCCAAACGAATGCAGGATTGATCAGGGTTTTGGTAATTTTACGCTTTCGTCATAATGTGGTTTGCATGAAATCATGAATCTCCGAAAACATCAAATGAAGGCGCATTTATGCAATATCTATGAACAATTTTACTTTCGAATATCCGCAATACGGATAGCAACTGCGTTCCTGTGAGCCTCAAGGCCTTCAATTTCGGCCAGTCGCATCACAGTATCGCCGAGCCGGTTAAGACCATCAGCAGTCAACTGCTGCGAAGTAATGTGCTTAACGAAAGTGAGAGTGTTGACACCGGAGTACATACGGGAATAGCCGTAGGTTGGGAGGGTGTGGTTGGTACCAGAGGCGTAATCACCACAGCTATAGTACAGTAAATGTTTAGCAATCGGATTTTACAGAAAAGTTCTCCACACAGTACCTTTCGGGTGAGTATGGTCCGACAAAAACACTACCAGCGTGCATAATCTTGGGCAAGAGCTTCTCAGCTTCGTCAACGTGCAAAATCAAGTGTTCTGGGGCGTAATCATTCGAGAATGCAACGGCTTCATCAAGAGTCTTGACCCGAAGGATAAATGATTTTGGAATGCTCTGACGCACGATATCGACGCGTGGAAGACGGCTGGCTTGGTTGTGGATCTCGTCTTCAATCGCAGCCAATTCGCTTTCCGTCAAGTCAACAGCGACCAAGACAACTTGCGAATCGACACCGTGTTCAGCCTGGGACAAGAGATCCGACGCAACGTAGGCAGGATTACTGGTCTGGTCCGCAACCACGAGCACTTCCGACGGACCAGCTGGCATATCGATCGAAACAAGGCAGGAAGTATCGTTCTGAGCCACCATTTTCGCTGCAGTGACATACTGGTTACCAGGTCCGCAGATTTTGTCGACCTTGGGCACCGTCTGCGTTCCGTAAGCCATGGCTGCTACAGCTTGTGCACCACCAGCCATCACGACGTGAGACGCGCCAATCTTGTGAGCAACATACATGACCTCAGGCACGACTGTGCCGTCAGCACGAGGCGGAGTCGCGATGACGATCTGTGAGCAACCAGCAACCTTGGCAGGAATACCAAGCATAAGCGTAGTGGAAGGCAGAACTGCAGTGCCACCTGGCACATACAGACCAACCCGTTCAATAGGACGTGCAAACCGTGTACACACCACACCTGGCATGGTCTCAACGACCAGCGTTTCGCGGTCCATCTGTGCATCGTGGAACTTGTAAATGTTATCGTAAGCCTGATCGATTGCTGCCTTCGTTTCAGGGTCCAGCTGCATCATGGATTCGGGGAATGGTGCTTTGATGGTTGGGCATTCAAGCTGAACTCGATCAAACTTGGCCGTAAGCTCTATAAGCGCAGCATCGCCTCGCGCACGGACATCCTTCATAATTGGCGTTACGCGGTTGATGATTTCCGTAGAGTCAATGATAGGGCGAAGTAAAAGCTCGCTTCGCTTTGCTGGCGATATGCTGTCAAGCGAATACTTCTTCATCTGAATTCTGCCAGTGGGCACTGCTGGCTTGTCGTCTTCATTCTTTGGTTGCTCTTTGGGCTTGTCTTCCCATTTTGGCTTAGCATTGCCTGGGCGACGAGTCACTTTGCGTGCCTTCTTGTCTAGGTTCTTTTCAATGTCTTCTAGGGATACACCGGCGGCGACACACTTTGTCAACGCAAAGTAAATCAAGTCAGCTGCCTCCCAAGCAACATCGTCCTTGGTAGAAGCCTCACAGAGTTCTTCTGCCTCTTCCATGATTTTGGCCCGCAACAGCTTTGGATCGTTGAACAGACGTGCAGTGTAAGAGCCCGCAGGCGCGTTTTCTTTTCTGCTCTGTAGAGTGCTTTGGAGTGCGCCAAGACCGGTCTCGGCACCAAAGCATGTTCGAGTGTTGAGGTGGCAGAAACCTGTATACAACATCTTAGCCACACCTGAATCTTCCAAAAGCAGTTATCCAAATCATACCAGCGCCGTGTTGGCGAACCACAAACCGTAAAGTGTCGCCATCACAGTCATAGTCGATCCGAACCAGTGTCTGAGTAGCACCCGAAATGGCACCCTTGTACCACAAGCCGTGTTTGCGGCTCTGATATACCCCTTGACCCGTACGCAAAGATTCTGACACGCTCTGTGTGCTCGAGTAGACTAGACCAAGTGCCGAGTTGCGCTCGTCAACAACAATGGTAGTAAACAGGCCGTCTGGACGATCCGTCGTCGCTGTTGCCAAAAAGGCTTTGCCAATGTTCAGTTTTCCTTCCTCCTCATCCAATGAGGTCGTCAGCTGTTTAGCAGACACAAGGACGTCCAATTTGAGCTTATGCAATTGAGCGATGACGTCCACTGATATCTGGTCCACCGTTTGAACAACCACTCGACGCTCGCCACCTTGCGCCAAAAGATCCTTCCGGATAGAGTTTGCAAAGTCGTGCAGGGATGTTGTATTTATGGCATCGCTCAGGGACGACTGCACGATATATACTGACGGTTTCACTGGAAGGGACTCGAGCAGAGACAACGCGGAGAAGCTACCTTCGATCGCAAGGCGATCCTCGGGTATGCTTTTCAACTCTTCCTGGAACTCTTTGTATTGCTCTGCCGGAAAGACGACCTTGTAGACACCGGAATCCCAAAGGGCGATCGCGTCGTCCATACTGCTGGCGCGAGCCCAGTAAAATGTTGAGCCAGTCTCGGCAATGAGTGCCTGGACATCTCCAGTAGAAGCGTTTTCGACAAGTACTGAGCCGAGGTATCCCACGGCTGCCTTTAGGGACTTTTCCAAGCCGAATGTCGGATCGAGCGAAGGTATGAACATTAAGTTGTCTATCTTATTGTCGAGTTTGATGCAGGCTTCAGTTTTAGATGTCTTTTTTTGTGACTTGCTGTTACTCAGGTGATTTCATACATGATACAGCAGAACAGGCCCTCGTCCTTCATCAGGTGTTAACATAGGAGCACGGTCCCGATATGCTGGCCGCCGTGTATAGCATTGACTCCGTTCAATAAACATGCGCCTTAAAGAGCCGTTATTTCCTGCAACTTCAAGGTTTATGCTGTGGAGAATACCGTCTGGAGAACAATATATACTTGTTCGCATATATTGGTCAAATGGCATAAATCCGCAGGAAGAACGACCACAACTGGTCCAAGGAAAGGAAAATACTCTACATTTGACTCAATGGCAACACAGGAACAAGACTTGGCGTTCAGCCCCGTCGACCAAAAATCATAACGCCCAGTAAATTTGGTCATTTAGGCTATGCCAATCGTTTCTTCCCATCGTCGAATATGTATAATATATCGGTATCACAAAAGCAGACTGGTCATTGTCGCTTGCGGATCGTCGTTGGCCATGCCAATTAGAGCTGGATAAGCGTGGACACTATGGCCTTGCATATACGTGGCAGTACATAGACTATCATAGACATCAGTCTGTTTATAAAGGTTCAAGCTTCGTCTTGTGGTCTATTTTCGATTTCGCCCTATCTGAAAACTCGGGAGAACCTACTTGATGAACTCATTGGCAATAAGAGGGCTCAAGTCAAGCAGGGTGAACTTGTGCAGAAAATAGCCTCTATTTTATAGAGCATGCATTTCTCGAACTTAATAATCATCCAGCAAACGGAATCATGCCGGTACAAAACGGAATCCAATGATACTGTGCCTCTATACATACATTCTTCTTCCTCTTTTTACGGTTCAGTTTCAGGAATGGGACGTTGGGAAGACACCTTATAGTCCGCTCTTTATGCACCAGAATCTTCAATGACTAAGCAGTGTATCTTTTACGACTTTTTTCTCATGCCCTTTGCTTTGCTCTTTACTCCTTTAAATCAGCCATGGCAATAGATATTAAGAATCTGTTTAACATCAAGGGCAAGGTTGTATTGGTCACCGGTGGCTCAAGGGGTATAGGAGAGATGATTGCTACAGTAAGCATATTTCAGTCCATAAGAGTGATCCTCGGGCAGTTATCCAAGAGATACATAAAAATATCATAGGGCTATGTATCTGCCGGAGCAAAAGTGTACATTACCAGTCGCTCTGCAGAAGCCTGCGACAAAGTGCGTTTGTCATTGTTAACGGGAAAATAAGAAAGGTGTCATTCTGATATCAAAGATAACTCTGGCGCAGGTTGCAAAGAAATTGTCAGCACAGGGACCAGGACAATGTATTGCTATTCCAGCAGATCTGCAGAAGCTAGAGGAGGTATACCGTCTTGTTGCTGAGCTCCCAAAACACGAAGACCGCAAGTATAAAGTGGAAAAAAAAGAAGATAGCTAAAAGACTGATGACAGTCCTTGTTTGCTGCGTACAGATCTGGATGTTTTGGTGAACAACGCCGGTGCCAGTTGGGCAGAAAGTTTTGACACTT
>JSYX01000531.1:0-20163 GCA_000787465.1 Thermomucor indicae-seudaticae | reverse complement strand
GCGTCTGTAGCACCGCTACAAGAGGAGTGTGATTATTCTTTTGCAGCGCTTCGAAACAATATCGATCGATTTCTGGACGGTGTTCCGTTATCCATGATCCGGAAACTTGAAAGGAAGGCCTGGCGTTACATAGACGCTTATGACAAGGACCTTCAAGGCCTAGAAGCAGACAAAGCCGTGAAAAAGCGCAAGTCGCATCGAAGATTTTTGAATGAGTAATAGCAGTTACCATATTAAGGATCCGTGTTTTAAAATGGAGCGGACTTAGAAATCAGAAAATTGGCACTTTTCAAAACGTTTCCTGACTTAAGGTGACGCGCACCATAACGTTATTGATGTGCCGAAATTTTTGCCCCAGCAGCGAATTTGGGTGCTGATGCTTCTTCTGTTGCGTCTTCAACAAGTGCTGCTTTTTCGCTGTCAGCTTCACCGGTCGCACTTGTCACTGGAGAAAAACTGTTGTCTCAGTACCTTGAAACAGTATTGAGACGAAGGTTTTTTTTGCGGTGTGTCTATCCTACGGGTTAACAAAATACCGGTTCGTTTCATACCCGCCCTTTTGCAACCCTCAGATTTTGCAACGAATTTTCAGGGAATCGATGTGTTGCAAAAAGCAAGAGATCACTGAACCGAGGACCTTGTTTCTGATGAAGACGAACTTGAGGATTACGAGGATTACGAAGGAAACAGAATGGTTCTGGAGGCTTATCCAAGAAATGTTCTGTTTAGATGGACATATGGATTAGTAAGATACCTGTATTAGGTTGACCGTCGTAGTTTCTTGCTGACCGCTGAAACCTAGTTTCGTGGCAAGTCTACTGATGACTTGGATGTTCCTGCCATGGAAAGCCTGTCGGAGGCGACCAGCGCTGCCATTTTGGACAAGATTTGCTACGTCTTACTGTCTCAGCATAACGAGAAGAATTTTACTGCAATATCCACGCTGAGGTAAGTGGTCAATTTGATTTTCAATTGGTCGGTCACAGACTGAGCAACATCCTTTAGATTATCCCTTTCACAAATTGTTAACACAATTAATCCTGATATTGCAGCAATCCAAGGCGATTGTTCTGGAAAGAAGAGGAAGATATTTTCTCCCAACGATGATATTCAAAATTACAGCACGCCAGAGCTCGATAAGCTCAAACCTAGGGCTCTTAATGGGAAGGGTGGGACGGGTCAAGAGATAAATGGGACGGGACAAATGGTACGGGTCAGGGGTCCGGCCAGAGTCACGGTCGGGACAGATAAATGGGACGCCGGTTGTCCCGGTTATTAAATGGGACGGGTCCCGGGACGACCCGTCCCAATTAAGAGCCCTACTCAAACCAAAGATCGATTACATTTTGGATGCAGGCAAAAGCTTTTTTCTCTGATACAAATTCACTCTTTGAAGAATTTGGGCACGGGTCGAGTCGGGTCGGGTCACGGGTTGCCCAACCCAATAAGAGACACTAGTTTCTACGTAAATATGCAAGTACAAACGTTATACATGCATCATCGCATCGCAGAGATTTCAGTGATCTTAGAAGATATCCAGCTGTCGCGTTGGTTATCTCAAAAGATTTCCGATATCTCAACAGAAATCTCAACGTGACGCCTTCCAGCCAATCAAATTAAATAACCATCCAAATCAATAACTGAGATAACTGGTGAACTTTTACTCTGAAACCCCCTATTTATTGTTGTTGGACAATGCGCATATAAATATCGTTGACATCAACAAGTTCAGCGACTTCTCATTGATGACTGGTCTGCTTTGCAAGAAACGATTCTCCATCTCCGAAACTGGTTATGGCACACAGTTTAACGAATTTTGTTGGACAAGTGTTTCTTGTCTCTCCTCAAAAGGGCGGAAATCCTCAGTTTGCAACGTCAGTTTTCCCACAGTTGACCGAAAAAACCCGTATAACTCCGGTAAAACTTTATTTTCTGCTTGACGTTTAGCTGTATTCGAGGGTTTTTGTGACGCCCATATTTAAGAATTGAAAGACCGCAAATTTTTTTGATTAACTTTTCCCCTTTTCCGGCCGCATTCTTTTTTCCGCTTTTCCCTCTTCGCCAGAAGACATTAGGTTTGCATGTTCCGTTTCAAGGTCTCGAGGCTTCGTCACGGACTTCCACACCACGCTTGTACGCTAGCGGTGCAAATGATAAAACTTCAGCCGTAGAACTGCCAAAAGCGAGATAACGTTGAGTGGCTTTGCGAAGAACCTCCAGTCTGGAAACATACGTTGGGAGCAACAACAGAAATACTTTTTATGCCTATGGACCCTCAGTCTTGTCAAAAAAAAGTTTCCGTGGGAACAACGTACACTTTGTGTGTCAACAGGTTTGCGCATATGACAACTGCGTCATGCTTTATGATTCCGCGAAATGATGACGCGGGGTTTGGATCACATGCCTATTCAGGAAGGTTCGACTCTAACGGGTGAAACACTCAACAAGAGGAAAATGGGGCGGTCTTTCATTTGCTACTTAAATATGGTCGAGAAGGACTTCCGTTGTTTTCGGCCAGCATGGAATTAGTAGCACGATAACTATGGTGATTATCTCTAAAACTTTGTATCCAGCTGTTGCAAAAGTGAGCTAACGATGTTGCAAATTACCGAAGGCCGGGTGTTACAATAGGTTCGGTTCCACTGTAGTTACTCGTGACGAACAGGGTGGAAGCGCTTTGAGCGCCGTTGATTGCGGACGAGACGGAGCGTCGTGCCAAAGAGACGGATGTTCTTATTATTAGCATATATTCCGAGTGGACCTAATGGGGAGCTCACAATAGGAAAAGACGAATAGCAGAAGATGTAGATAGACGAACAGAAAGTCAAAGCATTCTGATGCTAATTGCCGCAGAAGGGACCATCACGCATAAGTACTGCATAAAGTACATCCGCAATTGTAGAAAAGGCGGTGTCTATCTCCGGAAGCTTGGGGACTTGTCAATCGGGACAATCTTGCAGCGTCGCAGCGCCCAAGCCTAAGGAAAAACGAGCTGCGCGATTGTGTAAGTATATTTAGAAGAGTGCGCCCGTTTCATCATCTGAATTAACGATCGCTCCTCGAAAGCCTTGGATTAAACGGCGTGCTCGATTTGAGCGATGCGAGTAAAGTAGGGCAGCGTCTGGTTTTAGGAGCAACTGATGACCAATGGCAAACCCTGAAGGAGACATGGCCGGTGAGGTTCAAGAACCCGGCCTTTGATGATCTGACAAGTCAGTGCGCTGAGAGAATCGCAGATGTAAAGTATAATATTCAAGTGCCACGTTTTTTGAGCTAAATCAGGAAACAGGAAGCGCAGGAGAGTTTGAAAAACGCTCTCGACATGGGGAAGGGTGTTGTCGGAAAGTATGGCAGGAAGACCGACGAGAAGATTAGCTTTCTTCTTGGTGCTGTAGGTAACCGTACTACACGTTGATACACGCACGACAGGCTAAACGTTAAATAATGATGATCCCAGGATCAATACCAGATACAGACATGGAAATCTGTATAACTTTGATGATGCAAAACTTCTTACGGAGGCAGACTACACAGTCATGTACTGGAGTCCGATTCTCTTCAATGTGTTCCAGAACACAGACCTCGTTCTCAGATCGTATGTGATTGAAGACATCATACTCACCAAATTTCTATCGATTCATGTTACTGGACATAGGGGAGACTCCATATTAAAAGAAGAAAACATTTACGGACAAGAACATGACAACGCCGCCAAGTTCAAGGTCGACCTTCGGATAATATACGGAACGCAAGGCACTGATTACGATGTGGGTGCGTGCAACTTTGCAAAGGACTGCGGCGGACAGGCCAAAGTTATCAGTGACCATGCGAAATTGATCCCTGAAGCAAAGACGATCATCAATCAGATGATTCTTAAAGCCAACGTCAGCAAAGAGGACATTCTGTCGACGTCCGTAGTTGCCCTAGAAACATCAGGTAAACCAAGCATCTTCTGGACAACGCTAGTAGCTATATCGGTATATTTTACAGGACTCGACATAAATTTGATTGAAATGAAGCTTGTGGCGAGCGGCCTGTACATTTGCAATAAGGTGGTACAAACTACAAAGAAGACGCCAGTTATGCCAAAAACGTTAAAAGATATTAAAAGCGTTACAGCAGCATACAATGACCTTGTATCCGTGAAGACAATGTATACCAATTGCAGATGATGCGCGCTCTTGTTTGAACCTTTGTCGGGCTCAGGCGCTTAAAAACAAAGCGTTGACCGAATCAGGCAATTCAAGAGAGCGTCGCGAGACAGCAGCGTTCGACAAAGCTTTTGGGTCACCAAAAGTCACCGGAAAAAAGAGTGTCACCCGAAGTTGAGAGGAACCAAGAAGCATCGGGCATCCGCTTGCTTGAAACGGCCTCAAAAGCGTCAGAACATAAATGCTCCGCCAGGCTCATGCTCATGTGGCTCAAGAAGCAAAAGTGCGGAGATCGACATGATAATGCCGAAGTTAGGCATGGAAAAATGTTTTCTGTTGATCTACACTTACCAGATCCGGTCTGCGTTTCCAAACATTCCACTGTGGGAAAGGATTGGATGAATTTCGGGTGAAAACCGGGTGAAAGAGCTTAATGAGGACCGGTTTTCACCTGAAAGTCACCCTATCCTTTTTCACAGTATTCCTTTCGTGCAAGAATTTGCTGCGCGGGTCATCACTTTAGGTTGAACTATGTGATGTTACACTTCCTCCTCCAGTGGTGTCATCGCAAAGAGACGGTGCAACTGGTGGAGTATGCTGCAAAACCCGGTTTTCCCGATGGCCAACGTTGATGGAGAGCGCTTGTTGAAAGACATGGTGTTGTATTCTATGGATGAGCAGGCAGATAGTATTTCAGGCATGGTTATGCGTTGTTTCAAATATTTATGGCGTGCCAAGCAGCATGTTTCCGTGCTTACCATTCAACAGTGACACGCTCAAGAAATGAAAGAGGGACAGTGAATGCTCACGCAGAGAGATTCTTCGAAAAGCAGCCAAATCTTGACTATTCTGAGTTCGCGAAGGATATGAGGAGAAACAAACGAACTGGAGATACTTGCTTCAGAAAGGACCTAGATCATTTGGTGGATCACGAAACGCGTGCGCAGACACAGGCAGCAATAAAAACGCTAACAACCTTCCCTAGCGGTTGTCCCTTATAGCCGGAATATATTTATTCATATTATCTCTAGGGAGGACGCACAACCGACTGTGACAAAATTTACTCGTCGTGAGACAGGCAAAATCCACTTCTTCCTTGTGCAAATTTGTAGGCATAAACCTGTATGTTTCTTTCTTCCTAAACACGATTTCGCATGCTAACTGACTCAACCTTGTACGTTGCTCTTTTGTTTTAATACGGTTCGGCGACTTTTGTTAATCAGACAAAGGTGACCAGCATTTTCGTTGACGATTAGGAGGCCCCGGGGAAGGGTGTTTCTTGGAACTGTTTTAAATGAAGTCCGCGGCAGATCCGAAAGCATACCTGACAAGTTTTCGTCATTGAACCAAAGTATAATTGGAACTATGATATCAGAGATGAAATTGAGGTCGAACCTCTCTGGGACAGCTTCAGCTTTTTACACAGAGCCCACAGAGCTCTGACGCTCAGCTTCAGCAGGCACCGACGTTCACTAGGTCCATCGTGTTTAATGATACCGATATGCTACATTTTCAATCATGCATGACTCAGGATAACATAAAGACTCTGCGTATCAGCAATGTATTCCTTATAATTAAATGCTATACGGTGTTATCACAAGGACAACAATCTAGACCGCTCGAAAAGTCAAGGTGCACATAAAAAATTATACGCTTATCAACTCCCTTTTCCTTGGCATTAAATACATTTGAAAACATCTGCTACTGTGGCGTCCTGTTTGATAAAAGGAAGGTATAGATTTAGGCCTATGTCGCGAGCACAGTAGTGAATGATGCCTGATCCTGCCGAAAAGGACAAAACTAACTAAGGGTCCGTCTCGATAATCGCGTTCTCTGTCTTCAGACACTATAACATAAACGGCCACTCGGTCGATTCAAACCGCTAGTGTAGTACGTCGTATAAAAGCTTGCGTTCTTGCCGAGTTGTCGGTATCTTGCTTTCGTTTTGTTCTATCTGAAACCCGTGATTCAGTGACACGAGCACAAACGTGACCAACTGCCACTTCTTTTGCAAACTCAACCATTTGGCTTGTCCAGCAATGTCCAGTTTACCAGATTACTACAGCATTTTAGAAATAAGCGAAACTGCCACACAAGCCGAGATTCGGGAAGGTACCATACCGCTGTTGACAGTCCATAGCGTTTGACATTTAATCAACCTCATTCGCAAACCGTGATTGCAGCCTACAAAAAGCAAGCCCTTCTTCACCACCCTGACAGACTTGGCGATAACGCCACCCCTCAGGAGCGAGAACAGGCCACGAGGGCGTTTCAGCTTATAGCTGATGCTTACTATATCTTGGGTGATCCAGAGCGACGGGCAACGTATGATAGGTCTAGACAAAAACAAAATGTTCGCTCGGCGCCAACGTCAGAGACTACTCCAAACACCTCTCCTGGTGATGCCCATCGTGTATTCGGTGACGTTTTTGAGGAACTGCTGAGGCCCGAAGGTAACATTTATTCATATGCACGGTCTTTGTCGGCGTCCTTGGTCACTCACTCTGGTTTCTTGGCAAAAAATAAAGTGGAGCACCCGACCTATCTTTGGCGTATTCTTGGGGCTGGCGCAGGTGCTATTTTAGGATTCATTATAGGCAATATCGGTGGTGCTGCAGTGGTACGAATACCGATCATGACCTTCGAGTTCGTCTTGAAACACTCAAGAGATGCCGTTACGCAGGGTGCTGTTGCCGGACGCACACTGGGCAAAATCAGAGACAACAAAGGTATGCATTTATTTCAATGGATATGGTAGCCACTAAATCGCAACGTTTCCATCTTCCAAGGAGTTTCTGTGTATACTGCTTTTCAGCGTTTAACCATCAACCAGCGGAGAGATATATTGACTACCCTGTTAACACGCTTCGTGACGGAAGGTGCTGCCGGCATTATGAAATGAGCACTCAATATACCCCATGTAAACAGACCAAACCGATTTTCGGATAATGTATCTATGAACATCCCGTTACGTCTGTGTTTACTTTATTTATCGAATAAGGTACTCTTGCCCTTGCTTAGTGGCAAAGGAATACGGCAGAAGCTTCTCTAGAGTTAATGGCAAGTGTTCGCTCTTTACGTTCACCAAGAGAATTGGAAGGGAAGATGGACCAAATTCCGCAATAAATTGTCTGTAGGAAGCATGAGAATTGAAGCCAGGGCAACCAACCAACCCCGTATCGGCTTTCTTACCGGCATATTCCGCAAGGGGAAATGAATTCGGTCTGATCCGTTGCCACAGCCAATGCAACGAATTTGGTGTAACCCTCACTCTGGCATTTGACAATCCCGGTCAAACCATCAGACTACCCACGACTCAGCATTAAACGAAAAAGCTTACCACAGCCTTCACATAGGCTGTTCTCTCTGCACAGATTGCAGCTCCTGTTACAGATGAGCGCGACTGGTCAATGCACCTGTCTGAACGCATGCTTACCATACGAAGCATTCTCGACATTGCAACCTAAAATCACTTTACGCTGAACAAAACGAAATGCGCAAAAAGCCGGCTCTCTTCAAATTCCCTTTTACCTTGGAATATAGTGCCATCCTCGGCTAATAGTGCAGCACCAACTCTGAATTTCGAGTACGGCGAGTAAGACTTCTCACGAGCTATGTACCCAAGCAACGAAACTAAGCATTGCGGCCCCTGTGAAGGATATGACAAAGACTACCTGAAAGGGCGCTCTGAAGCAGCTTTGCTTGGGTTTCGTCTGATAATGTTGCGTTGGTCATGAGAGATTGTCAAGCAAAAGGTGTAGGTTGCCCTTGCAACCCGTTTTGTATCTTGGTTATTGGAGGTCCGCTTGACCGAACCTGTTCAGTGAAGCATGAGTTTCCATTGGCTAGTTTTCTGTTGACAGATAGTAGCATCAACTTTAATGCCAAACGCGTGACAAACTCGAAAGAAACATAGCAAATACATTCATGTTGCGCGTCGTTATTTTGCAGACGCTAACAACAGTTCTGACGAAGCAGTTCGTCGCAGGCATGTCTCAGCATAGACCAAGGCAAAGTGTATCAAAAGTATCAGCAAATTTATCAGGTACCTTTCTATCACCATATGCAGATATGTAAATGACTTGTGCATTTGCTCCAGTGTGTAGTTTATGATTTCATGAGCACATTCACATGCCCTTTGCTCAAACGGGCACTATCCTGCAGAAGTCCTCGCTCTCTACTTTCTTCCAGACGGTTTAAGCCAGTGACAACCTTGCCTCTAGATCCAAGACATCCAGCAACAAGCAACTCCTCTACTAACTCCCGACTGTTCTTCACACAATCAGGGACGCTGACGCCCCAATAACTTGCTCCCGTTACGCTTAGCAAATGTCCATACTGCTTTTTCATAGCTGCATGGAGCTCTCCCAAGCGGCGCTCGTGACCAACCAGATACTGCGGTATGCACTTGGCCTGTAGACTGACCATGCTGTACTCCGGCTCGACGTCGATACCAAGATAGGCTCTCATAGCTTTGCGAGCATATAGATATGCGTCGTTTGGATCCAGTTGATCAATTGGTACGCCAAAAGCATGGGACCAAGCATGACCACCCATCATCACTGTTACTTTGAGACGTTCTGTATCTCCATCTTGTCCCTTCATCGCATTAGAGTCAAAGACAACACCCAAGACGCCCGGAACTGGTGTCTTGTAGTGGGAATCAGGATGAGGAGTCAAGAACCCGAAACCGTTGTATGGGATCCCAACGCCCGTTGGATAGGCCAGGTTGACCACTGCAACATCCACAGATGAATTGTAGTTCAAATGTGGCAGTGAATCGGAAGGAATAATGCGAGACAGCTCGTGCGACGGCAACGCAGAAATAACATGATTTGCATAAATCTCTCTCCGACTCGTCGTCACCTGTAAGTGATGTACCTCAGCTTCGTCTTGTTCAGAGCTTTCCAGGATAAGGAAGAACGTTTCTTTACCTTGCACTCTTGGCCGTTTTCTGTCACTTGCAATCGCTGTACTGGTTCATTCAACAATACCTCGACTTTTCCCGACTCTTCTAACCATCTCCGCAATTCCCGTGTAAGCATTTCTGTTCCTTCCTTGAAACCAAACACGCTCATGCTTTCCATATGTCCAAACCAATCCGGATCCTCCTTACGCGCTCGTGCTGCCATGCCCCTTTCCCGGAAACGTTCCATTCGGGCGCCGCCTTTGAGAAGTCCCTTTACGATACTTCCATATACACGTTCGTTTTCATAAAGCACCCGGAACGTGGATTTGGCGGACAGTGCTTTGACGTCGCCAGCATAGATCCCGTGGACCACAGAGCCGAGCAAATTTAATGCAGTATGCTCATTGAATCTTCTTGAGACTAGGCTATGAAGGGATTCATCATCATCGTCGTCCCCTGATTCTGTACGTTTGGAGGGGACAAAAGGTTCCCGGATGACCGACCATGGCACAGATCGCAAAACGGGTGGACGCTTGAGAATAAGCGACGAGAGCGAGTTGGGAAGTGTATTAATCTGATCATTGTAGTAGATATAACGATTCTTCGCAGAAGGATCGCCCTTGGGTATCGTCAGCAGACTGTCAGCAAGACCCAAATGCCTCGTCTAACAGAAGAAAATATGTGTCTTTATTGGTCTAGTATCCCTCGGAAAAATGATAAGGAAAGCTACGGACATTGCAACTGAAGCTCCATGCAGTCATTGAAAGGAAGGTTCCCTTACCATTTCAAGGACGACCGCGCCTGCAGCTCCAACTGGTCTTAAGCTTCTGGGCCCGGCTTCAAAAAGAAGTTGACTGTCCAAGGAACCAGGGGTTTGCTCTAAATGCTGCTTTGCGGCCGATGCTGAAGGATAATGCCCTGGAACGACATGTTGACTACGAATCCAACCACCGACTCGATGAGAGCCTTCTACAAGCACAACTTTGGTTGTCTCTGGCGAAAAGCGTGCCAGGTAATATGCCGCAGATAGGCCAGAGATTCCACCGCCGAGTACAGTGACTAGCGTCATGTCCTACTGCGCAGCAACAAGCTGCCTTTGGCACTCGGGACTTTATTCGCCGGGACAAATTTCAGCCCCTCACTTCGGAGCAAGAGAGGCTCAACAAATCCGTTGCACCAGTAAAGCAAGCCCTGCTTTTCTTTCATTCTACGGATCACACCATCCTCAGAGGGTTGCTCCTATCGAAATTATCCCGTTTATTTCCATATCGATTGCAACAAACGAAGTTTACAGTTTTTTGGTTACGCTACCGTTCACCTCGCGTTTGCCGTTCAGCACATCATTTTACGCCTGCTGTCATCATGTCGGATCGTGAAGACGCAAGTTCGAGCACAAACAACACTCAGCACAAACAATCATCCCCTGGATCGGAAACAGATACAGCTGATGCAAAGCCAGTTATACGATATTCAAAGCAAATACTCCTCGCATTGCACGATAGTCCTTTGGTCACAAAGCCTCCAAACATACCGCCAGTGTCCTCTTGGTTTAGGTATGTTGTATAGGCTGCGTCTTGTTTGAGTGTCTTTCTAGCTTGGGAGTCTGTCAAAGGGGGGAAGTATGTTGACTGTCATGCCTCCTACAAAAAGTTCGGCGTACACGAGATGCAAGACCTACATCGAAAGATTGCTGACAGAGTGACAAATCGTTGCTAATCAGCATGTTCATGTTCTTAGCGAAGACTATGAGATACCCGCCACCAAAAATATACTGAACGGGGCAGTAACCTCACGGAGTTTGGGTAATGTTTTTTCTCGGTCGACGAAAACGTGCGTCCTATTAAAACACGTCCTTTTTATGAAGCAAATAATGTGGACAAGAACATTCTGCTCGCGCCCAACAAGTCAGTTTTTTCGTCACATACGAAACGCTGGGATGATGCAGTATCAACGAAAGCAACACAATCGTCATCCATGTTAGGATCACGGCAGCGACAAGTAAAGAGTCGAGATAATGACTAGGTTGCACGATGGCAGCGTAATAACGTTCATGTGCTATCTTCTTCTGTAGCCGGAAGAACCTCGGACACGAGAACATGGAAATAACAATAAGGACACGCGATCGCTCCGTGGACAGGTTCTTTCAGGTGAACGAGCCTATCCTCATAAAGAACGAGGAAATGACAAGGTTGAGAGACGAACAAATGCGGGCAGCGCTCAAAATAGCTCAGTATTGTCCTATAACGGCAAGCGACATCCGGACCGGATACATCAAAATGACAATTCAAAGAATCGGCGCGAAAGTATGTATTTGTATACTGCTTGCTGGTGTATGTTTTTAAGAGTTGCTAGACTTGAAAGATCGCACAGGTCGAACCGCAATCAGCGATTCTGAGCGTGCCTCAGAAAAGTTACCGGAATGGATGGATTACAATCCGGAAACGGACAAGCGCAAGCAGCAGCATAACATATCAATAAACAAAATTGAGGAAACTCCAGAGCATTTTATGAACGATCTCGAAGCTTGGAAATCGGATATGCGACGGAAAGATGCAGATGCTATGGAGGAAACTTCAAAGGACAACACAAGTGCTGAACCAGTGTTGCAAGCTCCGTCTTTTATTCGGACATCCAGCAGAGGTATGCAATAAACAGTTACAAGACTATTAGCTGCCTAACCCACCATCCTGTTTGAATATCAAGATTCACCATTAACTAACGACCTGGAGCGGATCTTGGGCGTCGGCGCTATTGATTTGAAGGCGACTACTGGATTATCTTCAAGCATGGATATGTTGACAGCTACAATGCTGGAAAATGTTGCTTCACCTGTATCGCACAGTCGACGAGAATGTGGATCTCGTTTTGCCAAGTTTTTTGCCCAACGTGAGGAAAGTCTCTCTGCACAGGAACCAAAGCAAACCTTGTCACGGGTTCCGGCTGATATGGAAGTGCCAGCTCAAGCACGGTCGATCAGTGTAGATGACTTGTTCCGCACTAGTAGCGGATTGAAGCAAGGGACAGGCATACAAAGAACCCCAGGCGACTCTCCAGGATCTTTTAATTCCCTAACTGATAATCGGTCTAATGTTCGCATGCTATCCGAGGAAGAGATCCTTCAAGCGATTGGTGCCAACAGAACGCAGCTGCGCTCTGCTGACACGACGAGCGGTGAACAAGAACAGCAGAGGCACCCGGTAAAAAGCGATGCGTTAGGTTTCGATAGGGTTTTACAGATACTGTCACAGCCAAAGGTGGGAAATCCAGGATTCAAAAGTAGCATTGTCAGACTAACATTGCTTACTTTGAGCAGCCCGTAGTCCCAGGTCAGCCGAAAGAGCTATCACAAAACGAGACATTCACCACTCAGAAGAATACGGAAGGAGCAATAGGCATGAACACAGAAAGTGGCATGTACTCAGTGGACTTGGAAAAGTTCCTTGGAACGAAGCCGACAAGAGAAGAAAGCGATGTTCTGGAACCTCAAGCGGAAAACCTTCAACAACCGACTGGTTCTCAAGCAACCGAAGAACAGCTGCAACCTCCTGAAAATAACACCGTTCCAGAGCCTTCATCAATGACTTCTGCAGCTGCGAAAAGTCCCAAATCGGAAACCAGCGATCAAGGCCAAAGCCAGAAGAGCAAGCTGGTTAGCAGTCGATTTGCTGGAAATCTTCCAACGTCCGTGCTGCGCCAAATGAGTGCTCGTTCCTCGGAAGGCAAATCGCCCTCGATTGCCTCGATTAAATCAAGTGCTAGATCTTTTTACGCTGCTGGTAGCTCCTCGGCGAGTACCTCACCTGCTCTATCCACACGATCACCTGCAACTCTAAAAGCAAACATAACATCCACGACAACGCCTCAGCAACAACAACAACAACAACAACAGCCACAGCAGTCCAATTCTCCTGGGTCAACGCCGTATGGACTACTTGGAGCGTATCGGATGCCTCCCCATGCAACAGGCCATAGTCCAGGGCAGCCTTTGGGTCTAGACCCTTCAGTAGCAGTTCCGCGCCAGCCAGGAACCGGTGGACCAGCGTTTGACCATGTTCGACAGTTTGGCGACAATGTTCCACCGCCGATGATGCCAGGATCGACTTTGTCAGGTGCACCCATGAACCCGATGATACCTCATCCACTACCTTATCTGCAGGGTCAGCAACAACAACAACAACCGGGAATGGAGCCATTCATAGCACCCCATATGATGCAACCGATGGGTCCGCCTATGCCTCCCACAGGCATGCTTTCTCCTCACCCTATGGCACTTCATATGCAAGGACAACTACCGCCTCAGTTTCACCCAGCTCAGGGAGAAATGATGCATCGTGCTCCGGGCGCAAACGATGCTTTTCTTGGCAACGTTCCGCCGCCACCACATCTGCTAGGTACTGGTACGTATTTATTGTACGACTTCAACCATCTTTTTTAACATGACTAAACGTAAGCAAATGTAGGGTTGCCTCCGCATTTATTTACCAAGAACCAAGGGTGGGATCGCCAGTAACAATAGCGCGATGCCGATTTGGGATGGTTAATAATAAAGGAAAACCTGCGTGTGCGTGTTTTCTAAAGCCACATGTATATTACAAAGGTTCAAATGCGACTGTACAGATCTTGGAGCCCGTATGGCCACCAAAAGAGAAAGTGGGATAATTAACGTGCGAATGATAGCGGAAGTCTGATAGATGTTAGCGCAAGGGACGGTGTAGAAAAGGCATCATGACTTACGCTGTGCAAAAAGTTTGATGAGCTCGTCCTTAGTCCAGTTGCAGCTGGTGATCAGGAACAGGCCATTGTTGTTGCGGTTGATGATTTTGTTAACAGCCTCAATATAAAGTTCTCTTGGTCCTGCTATTCCTTTTTCTTTTGCCTTTTCTTGATCTGGGTTTAAGGAGATGGCGTCAAACGTTCCTTTGTCGAGTATCACGTCAAACTGTTGTTCATTCTTGGACACCCAACTATCGTCACCGGTGGCCAACAAGTCCACCACTTCATACTTGATGTGTGGCAACCCTCGCTGCTCGGCAACGGCTTTGGCAAGCTGTATGGCTGGTTCGGAATAGTCAATGCCCGTCAATGAGGTATAACCCTCCTCTGAAAGACCAAGTAAGAGGTGACCGTTGCCGCAACCGAGATCTATGATCCGACTGGCCTGATCAGGTACGTGCTCAGTCACCCATTCGACCATACGCTCTACACTGTCTTCTCCGAACCTAAACCAAGCCTGTTTTCAACATGCTTTGATACGATACATACGTTTACCAAAATCATACCATATTTCGCCAATGTCACCAATTTCCTTGAAATTGACGTTTTCGCGATTGTATATCGCGTCCCAGCTAATGCGTCAAGAAAGAGAGAGAGTTATGTTTGCGGTTGACAGTGTTCGGCTTGACGAATCATACTATGATTTAGTGCCTAGTGCCGAAGCCTCAAAGTCTTCTTCGCTCATTGCGACAGAAAAAGTTCAAAGTGTAGCCGAATTCGGCAAGTCTCCTGGTTCCTTTTTTGGGCTTCGCGAAGCTTCCCGTATCAATTTCTTTCTTTCCCTTTTCACTTCCACGTAAAAAAGAAAATGTCGAGTTGCGGATCAGTTCCTTCAAGTTTGCCCGTTAAGCCTGATCCTGAAGGTCAGGAAGAGCAGGATGACTTGCTCATGTCGTATCTCAATGCCGATTGCCTTGCGACTGACAACTCGCACTGGCCACTGCTCAAACCGCTTGATCCGCCTTCACCACCATTTTCAACATCGTCCTCTGATAACAGCTTACCCGGATGCAACAGTCCGTCCGATACCAATACCGAGGAAGCAGCCATGAACTCGCTTCTGTACCTGCAGGCTTTGCACGGTCAACCAGTGGACTATACCCAATGGCTCGCGGTTGCCGCGGCTTCAGCACCTCTTCATCCCTCATCAGTGTCACCTCAGCCGCCTACGCTTGCGCCCGAGTTATTTACCAATTTGCCTCAACATTTCGTTCCCCCCATTTATTTACACCAACAGCAGCCGCATCCAGAATCGAATGTGTTGTCAACTACTCCTGACACTGCAACTGCGTCCAGTTCTTCTTCTTATTCCTCGTCTTCAGACAGTGAACAGCCGAAAAAGAAACGCGGTCGAAAGAAGAAAGAAGCGCCTCCGCTCAAACAACGTAGCGGCTCTGTCGTAGCCGCGCCCTCTGCTATTGCGCCAGCGCCACTGCGACCGCTTGCGCCTATTCGACCTGCAGTTGTTGCGCAACCTTCTTCAGCTGCACCTTCGTCCGACATAAACGTTATTAAGACAGAAAACAATGATTTGCCGGTCAAGCAAGAATCAGCTGAGGAAGCGCAGAAGGCTGCGGCCATCGCCAAGCGACAAGAACGGCTCATCAAAAATCGAGCGGCAGCCTTGCTTTCGCGCAAACGAAAACGCGAGCATCTGACAGCGCTGGAAGAAGAAAAGCAAAGATTGTCGACAGAAAATGCACAATTGAAAAATCGCATGGCTACGCTGGAAGCCCAAGTCCAGACGCTTGAAAAAGAGAACCAAGAACTTCGGCGGCGATTGGGTGCGAAACAGGATAGCTCACCACCATCAAAGAATCACCTGGCTACTACGTCCAAAAACACCAAAGCGACCGGCGTTGTGTTCATGGTAATGTATTCGGGACCCTCCACCGCCAATGATGATACTAAATGTTTATGTTCCACAGATCATATTATTCTCATTTGCGCTCTTTTCCTTGCCGGCAAGAACAACCAACCATCTCACCGTGGGCGGGTCCCCAAGACAATTGTCACTGACGGGATTAAGGTGAGAGAGAGAGAGAATTTTTAGATTGTTCAGGACGCACGGCTGAGATGGTTACAAATATAGCTCTGCTGAGATTGAGTATTACCGATCACCGCTGCACTACACAACTGGATACTGTGAAGCAGGCGTCTGCGTGGATAATAAAGTTGAGCGAGCAACGTTAGATGGTGCGCCTGCAACCACTAGTCCTGCGGTTTCAACAACAGATCTTATACTTCTCGAATCTGTACGACCTTACGCGTTACGTTCGTGGATTGATGACAAAATAGGACATGCCTCTTCGAGTGAAAAGCAGAGTAGGAACAAAGAGACGGCACTTGTGCGATGGTCATCGTCTTTTTCTGCACCATCCCGGCATAATAACGACCAGAACGCAAGAGATCGGGAAACTGTACCACGGATTTATCTGTATTCGGACGAGTTTTCCCAGGTGGCACCAGTTATTCAAGCGGGCAATTTCGTTGACTATGTTATTCCTACCGAACAAAGGACACCGAACAGGGCCCTGACCAGCGTTCATCCGATTCTCTCGCTTATATCTCCCTTTGCTGGAAAGAACGATACTGCAGCCGCCTCGGCCAGATCGGAAGACAGCAGCCGGCAACAGTATTTGCAGATTGACGTCCAAGTGCTAGGGTCGCGAGTGATCGACGGCAACCTTCTTGCACTCGATCAATGCCCGTTTGCGACATCCCTATTGGACAATATCAAGGACGATCTTGTAACCAGCCCTTTGTCGTCGACAGCATACGTTGAAGACAAGATGCCAAAGACTGAGCAACCGTCCGTTACCGGTAAACAACCGAGCGATTGGCGAGTCAGAAAAGGCATGCGTCGTAAACTCGTTGGCGAAGAGCGCGCAAAGAAATTAGCGCGCGTAGTCATGTAATCAATAAAAGTCATGCACAGAGAGCTATGAATCCCCCTTACATCCAAAAGGCTTGCCAATCCATAATAAATGCGTTCGTCCAGACCTGCAGAAGCAGTTTTGGACACAGTATGCATTGGTCAAAGTGCGATGTGAAAAGACTATCTTTCTATATCGACCTGGCGTCGGTTTCTTGGGTGGTGAGTCATTATGAGCCCAGAGTTGCACAAGATGTTTAGGTTCCTGATTGAATGGGTGCTGCATGTTCGGCAATGCAGACAGGTGCCAGAAAAGGATAGTGTTCGGCCGGCCTGCCTGCCCACATTTAAGAGTTGGGACTATCACAAATTTCTTTGCCCTTTTCTGACCACATTCTTTTTTCTAGTTTTTCCAACTTCGCCAGAGGATATTATGCGTACACATTCAGATTCAGCGTCTCACAATTTCTTCACAGGATTGGACACAACATTTGTATGCTAGCGGTACAACTTGATGCCGCTGAATTGGCGTCATGACATTGACAGCCATCGCGAAGAACTGTTTTGTCAGCACTATGGGAAAAAAGTGCACTGAATTCAGTGTAAGATTCAGTGTATACTTTTTTGGCACTGAGTTCAGTGCGATCTGTTGCGCAATAGCAGTGTTACGGATTCGGGCGTTACGCAATACAAGAACTTCATATGACGATCCAGCTTTTATTTATCGAAATACAGCTCCTATCTGTACGTTTTTCAGAATGATCATCGATTCTAGGGAATGGCTGACGAGCAAAGGTGTTCTGCATTTTGTTGATCGTTTTCCGTTACAGCAGGATATCACGAGATCAGTGTAACCTGTAAAATAACCTACATCGGGTCCCCTATGAGGCAAACGGAGTTCCATGGATCTGTCCGTCTTTCACCATTTCAATGTCGTGCCCAAAATACCTCCTCGGTTTTACGAAGGTGATATATCTTCTTAATTAAAATTAACCATTTCAACCTTACATGCAGCAGATGAATCGTCTGTTACCACGGTCAGCAAGAGCAGTGATGCATCAATTGGTAAGCTGTCAGGGAATTTCTAGAATAACAAATTATAACAACATATCACGTCAAGCACACAGCAGCGGCGTGACAAGCAGTGGTAGTTCGTCCGCCGCTAAGGGGAACGGTTTTCTGCCGAAAGGTAAATTATCTGCCGTTCCTGACATAAACTTATATTAAGACTCTATCAATGGCATAGCAAAACCGTCGATGTTCAAGGACGTCCTGTCAGAGAGGGAAAACTGCGGGAGATCCTGGAGCTGTTCGATCTTGTCGGCAAACTGCGTATTTTGGATATGACTTGCAGCGACATCAGGAAGAAAATGAAAGCTGTCCTCTCAGACGAGGAAAGGCAAAGATTGAGGTTACAACCCTGGAAACTGGATGTATGCTGCCAATCGTTTTTGGACAACATTTCAAAATCAAGTCCAAATCCGCACAAGCTGCGGGCGGCAGTTAGGACTCAAGTGGTCGCGCCGGATAGAGTTACGAACGGGACACTCAAGACGGGACACTCAGTACTCGGGACGGTACTCGGGAAATCCCGTCCCGAGTCGGACCCCTAGCGCCGGAGCCATTGGATTATTATGAACGTCACGATCTTAGCACGTTAAAGCGGATTGCCACGCGCTCATAAGCAACGAACATGTATCCTGTTCGAAAAGAAGGTCATAATTTTTTTTAGTTTGAACATCATCCAAGCTAGAGCTCTGTGATACCGATCCGATCAGACCCAACCGATTCGGTGCCCTATAGCCTTCTCGCTGCTATAAAAAACAGTCAGTTGGGCAGCTGTGATGATGGATGCTTGCCGCTTACACAACTAGATTGATTTGCTTTTTGTTGACGTTTCTGGTCAATATCTTCAATACCGGAAGGCAACTGCGAAGAAACTCAAGCTCAAGTTCATCGCCTTCTGGAAAAGTTTCGACCATTCGAACCCTTAATGACAGGGAGTGTTAAAAAGCGAGAGACAACGCAGATTTTCAACTAATTACAAATATTCGTATATATCCAAAATTCTTGTTTCAATACTGTCATATGTTTTCACGACGCAGCGAGGTTTTTCGGCCTGTAAACGCTGCATAACTTTGTGATGGCATGAGATGTCGGTGTCGTCGCCCTGCGCGATGGGCTAGATAGCCGCATAACTAGCGTTCTTCAACGAGTGAATTTGTATCAGAGAAAAAAGCTTTTGCTTGCCGGTTTCATGCCAATTCCTTGCCACATCAGTATTCACTGAATTGTGAGGCCGACCGTTCGACTATGGATTTTCTATGATACTAATTCAAGTTCTTGCTCCAAATTTTCAGTGAACAGAATTCCAGGTGAAGACCAATGAGATTATCAGGGCTTGAATTTTCATGAAGTAGCATGAGTTGGCACGAGTTGGCATGAGTCGGCATGACCATGCCACCTAGTTTCGTGCCATGTCGTCATGCCACTTGGCATGAAATGGAAGCCTTAAATGCGTGCTCCCAATATGTTACCGGAATGCCATGAAGTTAGGATGGACTTCTGCGTCTTACTGGCATGTAGCCATAATGTTATGCTTGTGTTATGGAGTGTGGTAAACCAACATATCCGTTAAACAATTTGGGACGGATGATTGATTAGGCGTAAAGCTTACAAAAGTATGATGTACGGTTGCTGCTATCAACGTCATAACGGAACAATGGAAACACTATGAAAAAATGGCACGACATTTGGCTTTGAAGGCCCGCTCTGCGCTTCACGGTCCCGCCTACACTGCAAAGAAAAAGCGTCTGAATGTTTATCCGGGTCCTGACGGTCGAAAGTCCGTGCTGGCGGACCCCTTAACCAATGAAAACATGCCATTGAAACCTTTTTCACAGTTCCATCTCCACACGTAGTACGTGCATCTGTCCATCTCAGAGGAAACCATCTCTGATTGGCGTTTGCCACCTCTGCTTTCTCTGTCCGGAAGCAGTCAAACCTCCCATAGCCCATACGAGCAAACGGATCTTTCTATGAATTTAGAGATGTCGCGGTATTGGGAGTAAATGTTGCACATGGATTGACTGTATAAATATACCCATTCTTAGACTAAAAACTGTATAAATTTTGAGAGGTTCTAGGTTTGTCGGTACAAGTTTGGGACGTTCAACTGTAGCTGAAACAACTTTTCTGGAGTCGATCTGGCGCTCAGAACATGAGTTTGCTGGATACTATGCAACTATGAGAGAGAATTTTGACCTTGCAGCGTTGCACAATTACCCATGGTAACACGGAATAAGCATGTCATACAATAGACTTGAACGTCATAGCGCGTCTCATTGGATCACAAAAGGAGTTGTTCAATCTCAGTGCAGGAGGACTTGGAAACTGTTTCTCTTCGCAGAAGCGATGTAGTTTAAAAAGTCCGAAATTAGGTATTGCCTCTTGCA
>JSYX01000530.1:0-24852 GCA_000787465.1 Thermomucor indicae-seudaticae | reverse complement strand
CCAAATTTGCGCTAAATTGAGACCAATATTAAGGCTAGTGAGTGTGATAGAACCTATCTAAATTAATACCAATGGGATCAAGTGAATCATTAATTTAGATAGGTTATTACTTTACAGAGGTCATATATGTTGCGCAAAGTCTAGCTTGGGACGGGTCATCTTTATTATTTTAGAAAGTTTATTAGATTAGACAGGTTCTACTGTACAGTACTCGCACTCTATAACGATGCTCGTTAAAACGATCGAACTCTTGACCTACAAGAAATGTCAGCTGTAAAATATCGATAATTCGCTATAACGATGAGCGATCAATATCTCCCCAGATATCGTTTTAACAAGCGCCCATAGACATGCTTGCTGGGATTTTATTTTCTAAAACAAAGACGTAATCTCTGTCTGTTTAGAGTCTTTTCAGTTTGTCATATCCTGACGTCTTTTCATCACTATTTTCGGAAACAGATACCAGGTGCCTGGACCATCACCCAATTCGGTCTACTGAGTGTCAATTGAGTTACTGTGGTCAATCTGCTTAACCCACCACAATCCAGATTCTGCACATCTTAGCTTCCAGGATTAAGGGGCTCAGACAACACGCAAGCGACACATTATCGCTCCCAAGTGACAACAGAGACAACGCCTGCGTTTAGGATCCTTCATAACAGTATAAATATAGTAAAGATATCACTCTAATAAAACATGATATACTAAATCTCCCTTATTCTTTTGACTTCGTCTTTATCTTTATTTGTGATATCCCATATGGCCTCCTTCCCAGTAACGGAATATGAACGTTTTATAACGATATTTCGTTATAATGATCACACTTTGGCGTTACCTACGGTATCGTTATAACGCGCGGGAACTGTACGATAATTCAATCCAAATTATTCCCGACAAAAAGGATATAAGAAGGCCATAGATCCAGCATATAAACACAACCTTGATTGAAAACAATAAAGTGGATCTAACAATCTCACTGTATATCTGGATCTATCTTTTTTATTCGTCACATACGACATCACAATAGGCATAATTTTGCAGGAATCTCTGCCGTTGTCTTATATTAGAAACGGTAGTTTTTTATTGTTGTCGTCGACATTTGGCAATCGCCTTATTGTCGAGTGAACGAACTTGTTCTTCGTCTTTTGGCCTTGCGTCGGACGTCAGACGTAATGGCAGGACTTGGCCTTGCAACAGAGACTTCCTCGCCAATTTCATCACTGTCCTCTGACGGAGCCCGCTTCCGCTTGCCGAGACACGACGATCCGACTTGAAGCTCGTCCACACTGTTGCCCTGTGGACGCTGCATGATTTCAAAGAGGACACCGTTTCGTGATACCGTGTAAGCAGCTTGACCCCTGCACGTCTTCACTGTTATCCGTTCTTCCTCCTCTTCAGACTCGAACTCATCAGCTGTTTCGTACCCCTCAGACCCAGACTCGTCAAGTTCTTCATCGCTCTCGCCCAAGCCTATGCAAGGAAGGACACCGTTTAGGAACTTTTAACAACCCCCAAACATTGTGCAGCGTTTTTGGTTTCTTACCTTCAATCTCTAACTCCTCGCTATTTTCAACCATCCTTCTAACTTCTTCTAGCTCCTTCAGTATATCCTCACGAATTCCATACTCATACTCAAACTCCTCCTCTTCTTCTTCCTCTGCAAAATTGCTGTGGTCGCTGACGTCTTCTTCCTCTCGGTTTCTGATCATAATAAACATTTGTAGCGGGTTGAAGAAAAACATGATAAAAAATAAGTATGGGTGTAAGGCGTCGCGCGTTCGTCGCAGCGTGTGAAATGGCAAATTTATAAGGAGCGACGACTCCGGTTAGCCCCTTTTTGCTTCATGCAGCATCAGCCCCTTCGACGCCAATCTTCCGGAGTTGCTCAGAATATTACACCATGGGGAATCATCCGCATATCCACGTGGCACAGGAACCCAGTTGTGATCTTTTATTGGGCATGCCGTGCTCCTAAAGGCAAATTGTACTTAATAGATTATCAGGTTGCTATTTGAAAGTTCGGATTTGCACAGATTGTTCAATAAACAGTATAATCATACTGTTTATTGATTGGATTATTGTGCTACTTGCAGATATACAGTATTTTACAGCAACTGTAAGCCAGATTTGGGCTAAAATTAGACCAACATCAAGGCTAGCGAGTACTGTAGAACCTGCCAAAATTAATCCCCTTGGGACAAGGCGAATCATTAATTTAGAGAGGTTATTATTTATTGAGGCCGTATATGTTAGGTAAATCCAGCTTGGGACTGGTCATCTTTATCATTTTAGACAGGTTACTCCATTAGACAGGTTCTACTGTATTCCATTTTTCTATTATGCTTGGAGGAAGCTGTATTAATCTGTTTGGATAGTCTAGTGGATGTTAGGTACTTACTGGCTGGCAATTTGACAGCTATTAAATCGTCAATCCGTAATATTCAAGTTGACACAAAAGCAGAAATGCCACTTCTTCTTCTGTCTTACTCACCTTCGTTCTTGCTCATGGTTCCACACAAAGCCAGGTTGACGTTCTGTGGGCACAGTTCATGATGCAGTACTCGCGCGGTATATCAATATTTGACAAATTTGATAGTCCCGATATACCGATCGACCTCTGCAATCAAGGACTTTCTTTTCCAGGCGTATGTCCGCAGGACATAGCAATGTTATTGATATAACGATCGCATTTTGTCGTCACGTACCCTATCAGTATATCGCGCGGGGACTGTAATGCTTCCAAGATTGTTCATGAAGCTTCGGAACAAGAAACAATGAAAATGAAACAGCTTACGTGGCATGATTCATGCACTTGTGCGCGAATCCGTGTAAAAAGAAGAATTGAGACCGTCCGAATACAGTTGATGCGTTTCTTATCATATTGTTCAATAGATACTTGAAGCTTATCGTTATTCACAATAATCAAAAAGCAAAAGCAAAATGGAGCCAATGGGAAGGGTTTCGCCAGCAGTGCCAAAAGGTTTTTTCATAAGCTCAAAACCAGACGGGAAAAATGTTGCATTCTACCAATGAACAACACAATCACCATTGGTATAGCATGCCGTTTATTTTTGATGATTCCAATAACGTCGACTGCAGTAGACGATTAGGTAGTAGATTGCGAGCCATTAAGTGCATAGTAAAAGTACAGTCCAATTTAAAAAAATGGGTCAGCAGATCGTGTGCCGCCATTGCAGGAATCTTTCCGTCATGCCACGCTGAGCTTCCACAGTCGAATTTCTGGTGCACCGTATAGCATAATCGACAGAGTATTGGGTGACAGCATAAACCGAGACGCACCGCAAGAGGAACCTCAAGCCTTGCCTGAACAGCAAAACCATGAGCAGAACGAAAATGAAAGCGGAAACGACTACTGCGATGCGGTTGATACTGATCCACTGTGGGAGACGAATGAACCAAAGACAAAGAAAAATATATTGTCTTGGGATGGTTCTGGAGAAAGAAGCAATACGTTCATGACAGAAATGACTCTGCGGCAGCAGGAAGCGATTTACGGACGGTAAAACAGTCGAGGCAAACGGAACAGAGAAGCCTGCCGACGATATTCATTCCTTCTTTCACAGACTGTTGCCGGAGCTCACTTGTCCTGTACTGCGAGAAACGATGCTGGCAAAGGTAAGTTTTGGTGACCTTGAATGCAGCTTCAACTGTCGTTCTTATGAATAATGGATACAGGACCTTGTTCATATTCTATTGGGACGACCTTCTGGATGTTTCCGATGGAACTCAAAGACGATGATGTTTGAGACTTACTGGCCGAATGTACGTATTCTGGCGGTTAGCACTGCTGCCGTTCAACCGTAAGTCGAGCCCTTTTTTCTTGTTTAGATCAGTATACTGAGATCACGGGGCATTTGACTGTGTCGCTTATAGCCTGATAGATCGATTGATTTCTTTTGCAACGCGGATGAGAAGACTAGAAAAGTTTAGTAGGGACTGCAAGACGAACTCAAAGTAATGTGAGCTTGGGGAAGATTCATTTTAATGATATTGATTTAGCTGATTGTGAGTTGATAGTCGCTTTGGACTTACAGGGACTGCTTTCGGATGCTGCCTGGCAGACCTTCACAATTACCTTCAGAAATCGCTCTGCTCGGTGTACGAAGAATTATCAGACAGTTTGACGCTTATGCAGGTATACCAGCAAGCGATCCCCATGACTACTCTTGTGGAGCGACTCTACCAGTTTGTGCGCATAGACGATGTAAGTGGTCGCTCTCAAACATCGTTATCCTGCCAGTGTATATATTGACGCTCATTTCATTTAGTATTTTAGACGCAACGTTGTTGATAGCAAAGTTGGGGAAGAACGTGAGTTTACTCTGCCATTTGGATGTGACCTTCTTCGAGCGTTAGCGAACGAAGCTCGGTCATTGGATCTGGTATTATCCGGCAAACTTGGGTTTTACAGAGATATGATCCTGCCGATTCTCTTTCATACAAGCGCACCTTATCTGGAGATGCTCAACCGCTGGCTCGGTTTGAGTAAACGATCTGCGACGACTGACTGCGAGGCTGCCTGGATGGAGGTATTGGATGATTGTCCTTTACGTGACCCATACGGCGAATTTTTCATCCATGACACAATGAGTCAAAGCAAAGAGGACGATATTCTTCGTTTTCAGGTAAGTCTTTTGAAAGACTTTGGTAACAAGTGTCGTAGAGGCTCATTCCCGTTGTAGCAGCGGCCAACTGCTCTGCTGCCGTATTTTCTAAGCCCCAAAGACGCTGATACTATTTTGCGTGCTGGAAACGCCCTGCGGCTATTACGACGTTACCAACCTGATCATCCACTTTGCTCGCTTGAAAAGTGGGCCCCTAACATAGATTTGGATATACGGTGGTTTCCAACCGATCGATCAAGTAAAGAGTGAGTCAATCCGGTAGCTTTAAATGTGGTAGCAGATGCTCATATTGCCTTAGATACATGGATAGAATGGAAAAAGTAGCGCGATTTATCCGGCGTTATAATCAGCAAGGTCATGAGGTAAGATCTCAGCAAAGCTGTTCCACAGGTAACAAGAGAGGCAGGCTCATATGCATGTTTTGTCTCAGCCCGAAGACATGGAGTGGTCCTCAGAGTGCACTGGAGTTACCACAGCAGATGAAGAAGAGGTTCGGTCGACCAACCAACAACAAAATACAACATCATCCGACGAGTTTCCACGTTTGTCACCACTTCCTGACCTTGATCTGACGAGCGAGTTTTCAGCAACTCTTCAGGAGATCATGACCTACCACCAAGCATGCATGAATGGTCAGCCAGACGAGCAATACGATTCGTTTATGCCTTCCTTTGAGATTATCACACGGCAAAGTATCCATCCTCCTTTGACAATATGGTGTCCGCTTTTGAATGAGTCTGCCATGAGGCTTTTCTTTCATCACTTTAAAATTCAAGAGCACTTGGAACATGCGCACCGGTACTTCCTGTTTGGCGATCCTGTTTTCAGCAGCGGGATATCGAGACTCTTGTTTGGCAATAATACTGATGACGACACATCTGTCTATGCTGGGATACTATTGTTCAGCGGTAACAACCAGTGGCCCCCGCAAGCATCCGAACTGAACATGGCTTTACGTTCTCTCATGCTCGAAAGCATATCCATGTTGTCAGAAAACGTTACACGAGATTTATGCGCACCCTTCTTGTCAGAGCAGAACAGCCTAATAAACGTGGAGGATCTAGTAGCATTTGGTATGCGCCAAGGTGATTCAAACAGTCCATGGAATGATCCACGCAGTAAGTTGTCGGGGCATATGGCAGAAAGACCCGACTTTCCTACCCTTCGCTAATGGAAGAAAGCTGTATATTAGATTTGGAAGCATTCGACTTTCTATATGCCGTATATCAGGCACCATACCCTCTCAATGTCATTATTACACCACAGACAGTAGAAAAGTACAATCGGCTCTTCAGTTTTTTACTGCGAGTACTCCGTCTCAATGCGGCAACAAAGAGGATATATCGACTTTGGCTCTCAGATGGTTCCTCGCCTGCGCTTCACAAGGTTCGTTTCCAGATTGATCAATTTGTCACACACTTTATCAGTTATGTATTCCACACCGCCGTGGGAGCAACATGGAAAGGATTTATGGATCGACTGGAGAGAATGCGGACAGGAAGAGGGTATGATGATGACTTGTTCAAGACGATGGATCCAGTCATGTTGGGTCGATATCACGAGCATGTCTTGGATCGAATGCTGTTTCAGTGCTTTCTGAAGCGAAGCCAACGACCTGTGCGAGGAGTTTTGAACCGTGTGTTGCAAGATATATTGGACATGGCGGTCACTCTAGAGCAACAACCACCAGACAAGCAGCTGTCTGATCTGCATCAGCGGTTCATACGGCACGCTCAACAGTTTACCGAAGTATTGCTCAAGTTGCATGAGCGTGGGGTCGGACGGCTGGGCAACATGATGAATTCGCTCCATGATGCAGGCGATTACGGGTTGTTCGGAGACTTTTATGATAGGTTAGAAGCCAAATCAGGTCAGGGTGCTTTTGCACAGGATCTCTGGTTACGTCTGAACATGAATGGATTTTACGACGAGTCTCCGTCTGAGCAGTGATCATCAAGTCTCTTGTTATCTATTGCCTTGGAGAAAGCCTGCGTGTTCTTCAGGATGGAGAGCGCACCGCATCCAGACAATGGCGAGTAAAAAATAACTAGCCACACAGAATATGCGTCGAATAAAGGTTTAGACGGAAAGCAGTACTATAAGCCTGCTGCGGTACTGTATGTCACAGACTGTCAAGTTGCCAAAACTCCTGGCAACTTTTACGGGTGATGAGCTGAACGTGAACGATGTCAGCTACTTGCATGCTTGGCACCCAGCGAGAGACTTACCGTTTCGAGAAAGTCCTATGCAGTAGGCGCATTATCCATGACAAGAAATCATGTCCCTGGTATTATTCGACGGCACCTTATTTATCACGTTCTATCCTGAACCACGATCTGCTTGGCCTGCTCTTTGTGTGGAAGTGGACAATGGCTTCAGTCTTTGTCAACAAAAAGGGTGGGCTTGGCATCAAGCACATGCTCAAAGACTGCAAAGATAGTGTTCAACGGAGATGGTTTTATTTTACATGACACATTATAGGTGTGGGATTAGGTAATAACATTAAGCAGTTAGAAAAAACGAAACCTCATGCATATTAACACCATGAGGATCTACTAGTATTATAAAGCGAGTAATAGGTAGTAGTAGTAGTAGTAACTTTTTGGGTAACAACGAGGTATCTTGCTGAATTAGGCGGCGCTGATTTTGGATCTTGAGAGCCAACGCTTGGCGAACGATTTCATGCTGCGAACTTTATCATCCATTAGCGTACTTTCTTCATATCTGATCTCTTTCGTGATTCCCATACCATGATGTCTTGATTGAGATGATTGCGGAGTAGGAGGAGAAGGATCATTGATGCTGTGGGGTATATAGTGGACAGACGGCGATGCTGTTGAAAACGTAACGCTACGACGTTGAGTCTGGGACTTTTTATCTTGCTGCTGCTGTTGTTGTTCTTCAACGCAATCGATCCCAGGTGTTGTTGTCTGATACCAAGATTCCAATACTGGTAAAGAATCGTAGATCGAAGTTCTCTTCATATGTATCGATTTTTCAAGGATGATGGAAGGAAGGAAAGGAAGGAAAAAGAAGAAAGAAGGTTTTCTTGATCCAAAATCTCTGCTTTTCGCTTTTCGAAAAAGGGAAAACCACCTGCTTTTTTTCCAATGTTTCGGAGATTTCTGTCCAATGAAACTCTCCGCTTTTTGACACCTTGGTAACCGTGATCCGACCAGTAGCCTCGGTTACACTTATGCGTTCTTATTGCTAGGATATGCATCCCTCCCCCTTCAGCGTTCCTGACCCTTTCTGTATTATGCGTCTAACCCTTTTCTCTCCCTTTTATTCTTCTTCTTTGTCCTTGAAATAATATTCCAAGTTCTAATGGGTAAGGCAATGACGAGACATTTGTTGTAATGTTTGTATTGATTTTTGTTGGGTTAGCGGATCAATCGTCAGCTGGCGTAAGCGCGTAAAACAAAGGAACAAGAACCCGATGACAAATTCTGATTTTGATATAGGTTACAATTGTCCGCAAGAAGCTTCACGGTTATGTTGGCTTCGCTAATTTACCCAATCAAGTCCACCGCAAGTCAGTAAAGAAAGGCTTCCAGTTCACTTGTATGGTGGTTGGTATGTCCGTCGTCTTTGAAATTTCAGGGATATCCTCTGCCCTGACTCTCTCTGTCTCTATAGGTGAATCCGGATTGGGTAAATCTACCTTGGTCAATACCTTGTTCAATACCGAACTCTATCAGCCAAAAGGAAACCTAGGTCCCAATCGTGAGACACCGCAAACGGTAGAGATCCAGTCCATTACAGCGGATGTTGAGGAAAACGGAGTCAAGTTGCGATTGACGGTGGTGGATACGCCTGGATTTGGGGACTTTGTTAACAATGAGGAAAGCTGGAAACCGATTCTGGATGAAATTGAATCCCGCTTTGATGCCTATCTTGAACAAGAGAATCGCGTCAATCGGCGTAAGATGGTAGACAACCGGATTCACGCGTGTATCTACTTCATCATGCCAACGGGCCATGCGTATGTTGGTTGTTTTCGGTGGAAGGAAAAAGGGCGGCGATTGACCGACTCAATATTGGATATAGATTGAAACCGTTGGATATCGAGTTTATGCGTCGCCTTCATACGCGTGTCAACTTGATTCCCGTGATTGCCAAGGCAGATACATTGACGGAAGAAGAGGTTACTGCGTTCAAGCAACGTATCCTAGACGATATCAAGTTCCACAAGATTCAAATTTATCAAGCTCCCATCTATGAGTGCGACGACCAAGAGACGATTACTGAAAACCGTGAAATCATGTCCAAGATTCCATTTGCTGTTGTGGGCTCTGACAAGGAATTCGAGGTTGAAGAGGGTCGTTTTGTTCGTGGAAGACAGTATCCTTGGGGAGTCATTGAAGTGGATAACGAGGAGCACTGCGATTTTGTGAAGCTTCGACAGATGCTCATCCGGTAATATAACATATTTCAGGCGCAAGAAAATTGTGTGAGTGGTACTAAATGCCGGAACCGCTCCTTAGGACTCACATGGAAGACCTCAAGGAATACACCAATAATGTGCTTTATGAAAACTATCGCACAGAGAAGCTCTTGGCCATGGGCATTCAGCAGGACTCCTCTGTCTTTAAGGACTGCAAGTGAGTGGGTTTCTTTTCGCCTATCCCACGTGCAGCTAAAGACGAGTTTTATGATATAGTCCTATCCGAAAGATGGAAGAGGAGCGTATTGCGCATGAGCAACGGCTGGCCAAGATGGAGGCCGAAATGAGAGCTGTGTTCCAAGCCAAGATAGCCGAAAAGGAAGCCAAACTTAGACAATCCGAAGAAGAGGTAAAGTATTGAACTTGAATTGTGAAAGTGTAAGCTAACGATGCATAATCTTGCCCCCAGTTGTATGCTCGTCACAAGGAAATGAAGGAGGCTCTGGAGAGACAGAGAATGGATCTGGAAGAAAAGAGACGCCGCTTGGAGAGCGGCAGGCCTCTTACACCTGAAAAGGTCAAGAAGAAGGGATTCCCCTTCAATAAGTAAGACTTTATAATACTGCTTTGATCTACATAATCTTTTCTTTATTGCTGCTTTAGCCGCAAATGGAATGATTTCAGCCTACAACACAGGCAGCACAGTTAATAATATGGACATGACCAGCATTGCGTTATATATTTACCTGACGAAGTGATCGAACCCGTGTTTGCTCATTGAGAATCCCAGACCACTTTCCTTGGCGCCAACCCATGCCAGAGCGGGGTCGATATAGTCACATCTGTTCATGAACCATGTTCCGCATTCCACCTTATCGCCAATGGCAAAGGCTCTACCTGGATCGGACGTCCAAATACTGGCTGTTAAGCCATAGCATGAATCATTCATGAGCCGAATCGCCTCTTCGTCCGATGCCACAGGCATGATGCATAATACGGGACCAAACGTCTACTTCCGCAACACTCGCCGCTTTAGACCACTTTTCTGCATTGCAGTGTGCTACCTGATATTACCTCTTCTTGCATAATAGGCATGTCATGGGTCACATTGACCAGGATCTGCGGGCCTACAAAGGTCGTACCAACCTGAAGAGATAAATGAGAGATGGCTTCTTTGTAGAACCCCCCCCCCCTCCTTGAATTACCTTGTCTGCCGGGAAATATTTTTCCGTATCAATAAGCTTCTTGGCACCTTTGCTGACTGCGTCCGCCAACTGGGCGCGCACTTTATCGGCAAAACGTAAATGGGCCATGGGTCCCAGTGTTGTGTCAGGATCATTCGGGTCTCCGAGAACATATTTCTATGATACGATGAGTGATTGTCGTTCCGGGAAGGGAGGTAGAGAAAGATACCTGAGTGATGGCCACTGCTTTTTCGACAAAGGCACCATAGACATCTTGATGCACATAGCATCGCTCAATAGAGCAGCAGCATTGGCCTGAATTGAAAAAGGCACCATCGACGATATTCTCTGCGGCGTAATCGAGGTCGGCGTCTGGTAACACATAGGCAGGATCTTTACCGCCCAATTCCATTCCCAATCCTGTATAGAGTGAGGATTACAGGAACTTGTAGGTTATGTTATCATGATTACCTATCAATCGTTGACTTTCTCCAATAGCTTGTCGGATCTTTTTACCGACGGGAATGCTCCCAGTGAAATGCACGTATTGTACGCCGTTGTGTCGCACGAGATAGTCGGCACCGGCATCATCGACGTGGACTGCTTGTATCACATCATGCGGCACGCCGGCTTCACGGAGTGTTCCGACAAACAGATCAGCACATTTGGGTGTTTGTGGTGATTGTTTCAGGAGCACCGCGTTGCCTGCCAAGAGAGCAGGCACCACATTATTGACTACGACAGTAATCATATCCAAAGGTTATTGTGTGCGTGTGTGTGTAAAAGCATTTGCTGATAAGGGTTACCCATGGTCAAGTAAGGATAATTCCATGCGGCAATGATAAACACTGGACCGAGTGGCTCTTTCCGCAACAGCCTCTTCACTTGTGGACTGTCCTCGACCCATTCATCGGCCAAACTCTGTTCGGCCACCGAAATCATGTATTGAGCCCGTTCCAGGACGCCCTTGACTTCGCCAGCACCGTACCGTCTCGGACGTCCCATTTGCGATACAATGGTTTCCGTCACTTCTTCTTGTTTGGCTTCAAATAATTGACAAAACTTTTGCAGGATCGCGACACGCTCAGCAATGGGGACGTGTTTCCAGGCCGCAAAGCCGTGCGTGGCCCTTTCGACCGCGGCATCAATTTCACTCAGTGTCAGACAGCGGATTTCATGGATAGGTTGAAGCGTTACAGGAGATAACACAGAGATAACTGTATTCGCCATGAAGTAAAACAAGAAGAGAAAGAAGAGAGAGAGTGAAAAAGGGCGTGAGAAAGCCCCCGTTAATACATAACATTTATTGCTTCTGAATTTTCCACAACAGGCTCAAGCTTTCGGTGTCAATCTTGCATGTCGTCAGTTTTGTACCGCCCGTGATTGGTTTAGTGTCAATGCAGCGAGGCACCATGTCATAAAGGTGAGAGGCCGAGACGATCTTGTAGTATCCATCATACTTTTGATCAGGCACAGCAAGCCAAAGCTGTTTGGGCGGGAAAATGGGAGCGTAACCGCCCAAGTCGGTGTGGTCCGTGGTATCCACTTCACATTGCCAGAGCTATCATACAAATTATGAACCCAGCTCTTTCATCTCTCGGGAAGCAAATCGAACTTACCACGGCAGCATCCGGATAACCACCATCACCATCTCCTATCGTCCAGCGAGTCGAGATGCATTTCTCGAGGTTGGCATCGTTCCATCCATGCGCAGAAAAGTACTTTGTGTTCTTGTGCTGTTTCACGGTCCAGGCGTTTTGTCCGGATGTCTTTGGCACCAAAAGGTTGCCAGCGCTGATAAACGTAAGGGACTGCTTGCCAACTGCCGAGGTAAACACGTAGTTGCCCGGTTCTAATGTCTCGGCCGCATCGTACAGTGCTGTGCCGTCTTCTTTACCGGTCGGGCTGACTCCTTGTGCGGTAGTGGCTGCCACGAAAAGGCAGAAAATAAATAAAAAGGAAAGACGAATCATTGACTATGGAGAAAGAGGAAAAAGAGGCTGTCCGCCCTCCGTTTGAATCACGTTTAATATACTCTGTTTTACCCAGTCTAATTGGGTTGGTGGAACCACATCTAATAGCGTAATTGAACGCCAGGAACCCCGCTCTCCCCTATTCCTCTTGTCGTACAATACCTCGTTGTGCCCGAAAGGAGAAAGTTCCATGGATCTAATAACTTGGCGGGCGCACACAGAAACAATGAACAAGGTTATCGTGTCCCAAGCGATCTTTATTATATTAAAGTAACCATTTTATTAGAATCTGAGCTTGGTAAAGAACCACTTGTTCTTGCCGGTCATGTATCGCTCCTCAAAGAGCTTCTTGATAACCTGTGACAATGAATTGAGTCGGCTACTGATTTCCCTTGCTTGCTATTGGCTGTACAAACCTTCTTGGCCTCTTCACGCTGACTGGGTTCCTTGAAGGTCTCGGTCGAAATGGTACCCTTGATCTGCTCCAAGTCCAAAGCATAACTGTTGCTCCCTTTTTTAGTGTTTCTGTTCTGTGAAACGTTGCGTGGCTGAATGGCGTAATTACCGAGTGGGCATCATGTGGTTATAGTTGATAATCTTGATGAAGGGCTTGACCTTTGAGCGCTTGGCAACCTTCTTCTTGCCCATGGCGCGAGTGACCTTCAGAGGATAACGTTCGATACCGGCAACAACAGCGTAACCATAAGGTCTGTCCTTGGTGCCCTCATCGTGGTCTAACAATGGGCTGCCATTAGGTCTCGTCGTGAAGCTAATAAACGTGGCGCGTATATTACGTACTGCGAACGACGACGGCCTTCTTGCCAGCATAACGACCCTGCAAGAGAACGACAACCTGACAATGAAATAAATTAGGTGAATGCAGCGCAAAAATATAGAATCGACACCGTTTGTCTTTTTCATCCCATCCATCCATTCATCCATCCATCACTATCTCCCAATTAAAACGAGCGTTGAACCTACTTTACCAGCCTTGATGAACTTGACCATGGTTGTATGAAGGTTGGGGCGAAAGAGGAAGTTTGCAGTAGGGGCGGGGCAGCAATTCTGTATACGCTCTGCGCGCTTCCTCTCTGTCTCCACCCTCACACTCTCCCCTCTCGCTCAAAGCCTCTTTTCGAACCCCGCCCACAAACAAGCCATGAGCAAACTTTCCTTGTCTCGCTCGAAATCACGGCCGACTGCAAAGAGCAAGAATGAGGATCCACCTGCCGCTACAACCAGCTCGCTTGGCGAGTACCACTGTCCCATCTGTCAAAAAGAGCTGACCGACATTCAATCCAGCTATCTGCGCCAACAGCACGTAGAGCAATGTTTACAACAGCAACCCGCAAAAGAAGAAGAAGAACACGAATTCCAGTACTGTCTATTCTGCGGCAAAGATGTTTCCCACTTGAAAGGCCTACGCGTCGACATTCATTTTAGTCGATGTCTGGATTCACTAGAAGAAGAAAACACGTCCATTTTCGAGACCCTCGACGTGTGTCCCTGCTGCCACGAACCTTTCCGCCGAAACCGCCGTCTGCAACACATTAAGCAATGCATGAACCGTCGTGGCATGACCATGGTTCAGCTGTTTCGGAAACTGCAGTGGATTCAATGGGGCCACGTGCCGAAACCTGTCCATCGAGCACCACCATCACGGCCTCCAAAACAACAACCACCGGGCAAGATCATCGAATGGGTCACTTTCGAAGAAAAAGAAAAAGACGACGAGGATTTCAGTACGCTGGCCGTACGACGACCGGTACTCAAACGACCTAATGACAACGACGATAACGACGAAGATTTCCGACTCGCTTTGGCTCTCAGTCGATCAGAAATGGTGGCACCAACAAAGAAGAGACGGCAGGAAGCACCGGATGCAGCTTGCATTGTCTCTGTAGAAGAATCCAAGAAATTGGTGCTCCAGGAACTCGACCGTGTCTTTACCTCGGCCCCTTCACCACCCGTAGTAACACATTACAAGAATCCATTGCCTCCCTCACGTCTCCTGCGTCCTTGCGCCATTTCATACTGGCGCCTGGCGGCCGCAGGAGGTCCGAGCTGGCAGCCCGATAACGACCATGTATTTACCTGCCCATTCCTGCAACATAAATACCCATTGATGTAAATAGTCTAGCAAAAAAAGAGAAAGAAAGAAGCAAGCCAAAAACTTTATATATATGCACAAGTGTATGTATAAGAAGACGAAACTATTTGCAGGATGGGGGGAGGAGGCGAGTTTAATAGGGTTGATCGAGTTGTTGGTGATATTGTGGGCCGTACTGCTGCTGAGCACTGCTTCTTTGTCCAAAAGGCGGCGGCTGATACTGCTGCAGCGGCGTCATGCTGTTGCGGTGGGATGTCTCGTCGTCGGCCATGAGTTCCTTGACTTCCCAAATATTCTGCTTGGCACCAACAGAGAACTCGAGATCTTCCTTGGTGATCGAATCCCAGTATTTATAGACCATCATGACGGCGAGTAATGAGCAGATCGAGTTTAAGAAGGCACCATCGATGTAGTGTTTTGTATTATCGCAAATCGCCACTGAAAAGATGTACATCAACACTTGGCCAATGATAAAGAAGACGGCGCCAAACAAGATGTCACCAAGTGGCCAGCGGTCGTCGAGTGATCGAAGGACAAGGATAATTTGAGAAATCACATAGACGATAAAGAAGACGCCGTTGACGATAATGTAAAAGGCCCATAATGCGCCAGGGCTCCGTCTCGAAAAAGGTCCCAGGTCGACAAAGGTTGCAATGGAAATGAATCCGACAATGATAAAGATGATGAACGAACTGATGCGAATGGACTAGTGTCTCTCTTGTCAGTCCATGCGTTGCACTGTCTTTCTTCTTTTGTGTCATACGTTACCCAAAGTGAAAGAGGCGTGCCGTCCTCTGCAAATTGGAAACCGACAAAGCCATTAAGCATTAAGCACCAGAAGGACGCAGTAATTAAACCGAGTTGAGCAGCTGTAAACCACTGAATTGGCACGTGTTAGTTCAGAAATAATGGAAATCTATCGACAGAGTGAATGACTCACGGGATATACGGGTGATGAGATCGGAATGATGCCGGTAATAAGCAACATTTCGAGGAACAATGTCAGCATATATAGATAGAAAAATATGACGATTTCCTTGCGACCTAATAGTAAAAGAAATGAGGGACAATTTGTCGGGATACGAGAGGGGATAAATTGAGACACATACCAACAGCAGTATACTTTGACCGGATATGATAAATCATGAAACCCACCATAAAAATAGCGACAACGTCAATAATCAACGTTGCTAATAGTGATTGTTTGTTTGGCAGTCGGTCAGTTCAGGGCAAAGATAAAGAAAAAATTGCATTTTGTCTGTACCTGGCTGGAAAATCAGGTTGTTCGCTAGCTCTACGTTGCGCGAATAGCAGACAGGTACAATGCCCTCGTCTTTGCCGATTATTGGACATAACGTAAGAGGTATTGTTCGACATATGCCGTCAAAGTCAAATGCGTTGAATTCAAACGTAATCTCAACCATCTCGAAAGTTGGGGGCTGCTGAAAGAAATAGGTACTACTACTCTTTCGGGGCTACGAAGGGAAAAGAACGGATGGTCTGAATGCAGCTTTGTTTGTAATGAACTCTTGCTAATGAACAGCAAATGACGAATAATAAGAAACGGAAAAAGATAAGCGGGAAGACAGAAGAAGTTCAGGAAACAATTAAAAAAATAATTTTCGCTGGAACGCCTCGAGCTTATTTTTAGCACTTCCAAAAACAGTACCTCTACGCTGCAGCCGTCCGCACCCTTTTGCTTCTGCGTAATGTCATTGTTGCTTCCACTTTCAGAGTGGCTATAGTCTCGTTCGTTTCTTTTGTTGCGGATATCCCGTGCGCAGACCGACTTTCGAAGGCTCTTAGATCAGCCGTAAAAAGAACCTATGGAAGCATTAAGTCTTCTCCTGCTTGATACCTTCTCTCTTCTTCACAACACTTACAGAATGCGCCCAACCTGCGTATTCGCCAAATATCTCGCGGAAATAATCCGCGATTTCTTTGTACATTTTATTCGTCATTGTCTTTGTTGTTTTTGCGCTGCTTTGCTTCTTGCCGAACCCGTAATCTCGAAGGGCAATCTGCCAAACATGGGTATCTACAGGAATTGCCTCAGGATGATCGAGCGACATGAGGCACTTTTGTTGGATTTTGTATCAGAATCGTTGTATAATAATAAGCAACAGCAAGTCGTCCGTTATTTTACCACGCAATCTGCTACTTTAGGTCCCACACCAACCAGCGAAAGCAGCTCCTGCTTGGCTTCAGGATACGGCACTGTCCGAAGACTCGTCAGCCAACCATCGGGCTTGGCATGCCTGATCTGATAAGCGGTTTGCGCCACGTACTTTGCTCGGTAACCAAATCCCAATTGGCGCAATCGTTCTTCCACGTTATCCTGAGCTAAAGCAGCCACACTTGGGAAATCATGATGCACTACACCATCCAATTCCGCCACAGGACTCCCAAAATGTATACAAAGGTTTTGTACCTAGAAAGAAAGAAATCAGGTGAGGAATGCTTGCCTCTTCCTTATTTCTATGCTTGCGGCTGTTCTAACCATTTGGGATATCCGAGCAATATTGTTATTGCTTGAGCATATAAATGAAATCAGATTTTCCCAAGGATCTTGTCGCAAGATCCGGATGCCTTCCAGAAACTGTGAACGTCGTTTAAAGTTGGGATCGGCAGAACTCCATCGCTTGTAACATTCTTCCAGTCGAACTCGGTCGAGCTGGAAATAGTCTCGGAGTACGGTGCGCATCTCGGTTGCCATGGTTTCGTCCGTCAAGCCGTAAAGGACAGTGCTGTCTAACTTTTGTTAAGACTATTGTCTGTTCAGAAAACCATTATAGTTTCCAATTTACCAGTCTGTTTCAAGACATAAAGCTTTCCATAAAGAACACAAGACCTAAATAACCATGTTGTTAATACAAGAGCCCTTCGGTCCATATGGTGATCCTGATTGCTTGTATGTGTTCTTTTACCATTGACCATTGGCATGACGCCACCGAAAAGACTGTCCGCACCGAAGTGTATCTAAATGCAATTCCTTTGGAGGCACTTGGAGATCTCGCCAGATCAATGCTGCAGACTGGATCTTTTTGACAGACATGCTTTCTATAAAGGGAACAAGCGGGATCAACCGAGAGGCCGCCCAATTGGATCGAGAGTCACAGGCCCACAGTTATGCCACTTTTGCTTCTTATTGATATCTCATGGCGCCAGCTCGACGACAAGTAAGTCCATCGCTCATTACATTGGTGCACCTTGTTTTTCCCAGGGTGGAGCCAGATCGAACTGATTTTGCTTATTATTATTAGGTGGATCAAGCGACTTTGGATGAGTATCTGAGAGAAAGGCGACCCGAAGGAGGGACATACAACATTTGGCACAATCGCTGGAAAGGTCTCGAGCGAGATTGGAGTAAAAAGGGGTTACGTATTACACTATTGCTGGCATGGCGCGAGAAAAGAACAGAATGAGGACTCATTGAGCTTCTGTGTATGTAGATTGCGAGCCCGATTCCGGTGCAATCCCGCGCGAGACTCGGGAGAGACAGCTGGATCAGGTAATCCAAACGCGTACTTTTGTCTGTTCTTTGCCAAGGGCATGTGCGCCCAGGGTCCCAAGTGCGCAATGTGGCATCGTGTACCCAATGAAGATGATGAAGTCGAAACAACAATCGATTGCTTTGGCCGTGATAAATTCATGTAAGCTTTTGCCCTCCTCCCGCTTTTTTTCGAGTCATCTATTATTCCTTTACTTACTCGCATCTTCAGGGAATTCCGACAAGATATGGGTGGTGTTGGTTCCTTTAATACACAAAATAAGACGCTGTATGTGGGTCGAATAGCACCTACGGACGATATGGAAGAAGTAGTACGGAAACATTTCGAGCCGTTTGGTGCTATAGAGAAAAGTAAGTTAAAGGCGATAATCATGGCTTTGTATGAACCATGACCGCTGACTTCATACCGTTCCTTTTACAGTACGATTGCTCAAGCATCGAGGCGTTGCCTTTGTAACTTACAAATCAAGAAATAATGCAGAATTTGCAAGAGAAGCCATGATGAATCAAAGTTTAGATCACAATGAAATTATTAATGTTCGGTAAGACAAGAGAAATGGAATATGGTATTCTGTGAATGATGGGCTCTTTTTTTTTCTGACAAAGTTATATTCAATTACTAGATGGGCTACCGCGGACCCGAATTCTATATTGGGAGACGATAAAGAGGCAAACAAGGAACAAGAACCACAGATACCTTATGAAGAATCAGTACGGCAGAATTTCGAATCTGAATTGCCCGCTGAATTCACTCAAGTCAAGCGAGAATTGGATGAAGACGGATTCCAGGAAATGGAGAATCGTGCAAAACGGCAACGGGAAGAAGAGTGGGCCAAATTACAGAGTGCTTACCAGTATGAGCCTGACTACGCAAAGGCCATTTATGGATACACACGGCAGCCGACGCCAGCATTGCCTGCGGCTCCAGAGGAACCGACCAAGAAATCTGGAATCGTCCCTGAAAGTGTATTGAAATCACTGAAAACCTTGGCGGGAGACAAGGTCCTAGCGAGCAAGAATGCTACTGCTAAATCATCAACAACGGCTGGCGGGCTTGGGAGCTTGGCTGACTATGGCACCGACAGCGAAGAAGAGGACTAGTATATATTATCAGCTGACTGATCCACAGCGGAGGAGCCCCTTCTTGCGCGGCAATAAAATCGTCCTTGTTGCGTAGGAATACAAGATCAATTATCTTGATCGTCTCTTTTCGGAAGTGCAAAGGGGAATCACGCTTTTCTGAGGACACTGGATATGTGTTTTATCTTGGAATTGCTTTGTTTGGATTTGATTTGATCCGACCATGGGAAGCAAGTGTATCTCGTAATGCCTCTAACAGACGCTGTCGAAGAATTTAAATCATCAAAGTCATTACTTTACCGGCACTGCTCGTAATTGCAGCATTAAATCTTGAGCAGACTTGCGGAAATGAGTGACTAGTCCCACAGTGCCTTGTGTTCGTTTTAAAGGATGAATAACGAGTCTTGACAAATCAAAGCACCTTGACAAGGTACGAAATTCCGTCGCATATCCACGGTTGGTGCCTTGTTGTCCATCATGAGATACTTTTCATACAAAAGGCGTCATTATTCGCAGCTGCTATTGATTGCTGCCTCTTCCTTTCTTTTGCCTCAAGAACATGCGAAACATCAACTGAGGATAGCATCGGCATTTCAGAGAATACAATCATTGATGCCATGACTGACCTTTGTTGCAGTCCACATATTCTTTGGCGGTCATTCCTGGACCGATCCTTTGATTTTGCTTGATCTTACGCTAGCAAGTTACAAATTTAAGAAAATAGGACGACGTATCAGTAAAGTTTCTCCGCTACTAGGATACAAACTGTCCTGATTAATGCACAAAAAGCCCATCGACTTGTTGCTCTTAAAATGAAGCGTTTTGTTTGACTTGGATGACGAGCAAAGACCATTGGAACAAAGTCTGGCGGGGCCTGACCTTTCTTGAGCTGTCAAAAATTTCTATATCCGCAAATCAAAATGTCATATGTGGTACGTCTTTGGTATGAATACATGCGAAACAACAAGGAGAACTTTTCTACCAAAAGAACAGGTGCCTGACTATTAACTGCAAGCTCGTATACATATGATCGGTCTAGAGAAGAGAAAGATCAGACGCAACGATTCCTGCAGTGAACGAAAACTTCAGAGCAACTGTTTGATCACCGCGTTACGGTCAAAAAAGGGCCAAAGTGGGCTTCATATTCCACAACTGTTCCATCAAAGGACCAAACGAAAGCCCATTGTTTCTTGGAAGCACCGAGTGGCACACAACGTGTCTCCATTGCACGAATACGCATATCATTGCTTCATCTGAATTACAACAAAGCAATGTGGCTTTCAATCAATCAGCACTCAAGCCTTAAGTCGCCGTTGCATCTTTGGATTTACAGCAGAGAAACCTTGCTTTGTTCCAGGCATCTTCAATGATCCCCTTGTCACCTCCTCTGGACAGAAATGTCAATATTTTTTTTCACAATTCTCTTTACAGATGTATCAGCACTGGACTCACGATCATGAACCATCTCACAATGACTATGTGCATCAGAAATCTTTACAGATGTATCGCATTGGAAAACTTGGTCGCAATATCATAAACTATGTCGCGGGATAGTAATTCACGAAGGATTAGCCATTGACGCAGCAAAGTAATGTTGCTCTTTATTATCAGAGACCGACCAATACCCACTGGGTTCTCGAACATCAGTTTCTCACAGGAGCAATCTTACTCACTTTTAAAATCATTGGTGGCACTGCTGGTTTATTAAAAATATCGTATTTGTTTCAAATACTGAATACGCAGCCGTTTCCCTGAGTGCGTCTTCATCTGCCAGATGGACAGGAACATCGTTCATTACCCCATAAAAGTTTCATGTTTGACGAAAAGCATAATCTTCCATACACTTTCACATACTGATTCACATTCCGTCTGCGGTCATGTTGGTCCTCAAGTACTTTGCAGCAGAAAAAGATATATGACCATGCGATTCTTACTTTTATATTGGGCAGTATCCGTTTTGTTGCAGCAAAAAAATAGTCAAGACTGTCAAACCAGTTGTGTTTGTCGACTTACACTATGCGTGATGACAATTATTATAAGATAGATTGAGAGAACACTGTACTAATTATTTCAAAGTTGCGTAAAGAGGGGTCTAGCTTCATGACTTCTGTTTCATTTGCTCTCTTGAGTAGGTCTCTTCGTTCTTTTGTGCAAAGGCTCGCAGCGTAGGTTACACAAGTGACCCGCAGTTGCTTTAGGAGATTTTACGTATCTTTTTGGTGCTGCCGCAAGCTGTACTTCATCAACGACCGTGAAATCATATCGTTATGTCTCGCCACTCCTTGGTTACGGGCAGTTGACTGCAGCCCCCTTGCTGCACCTTTGAAACAGCGGCAGAAGCTGACCCCTGTCACCCTGCTTTTGAAGTTGTTTTACCTGCCCTTCATTTGGAAATTAGGATAGTGTTTCACATTTGAAAGTCGCGTCTTGATTACCCTGGTAATGTCAAATGTTAAGGCGCAAGCAGTTTCTTCACAGTCCAGATCAGGAAACTGGATATGTCATTGCTTTATGCGGTGAAGAGAATACTGTGGAGAAATGAGCAAACGTTACAGAATGATGAGAGATGTACAATCGCACGACGGATGTGCCAAATGTGGTTAGATATTCCGCAAACAAGAACACGGCGTCTAAAACGTCTCCTCGTTAAAGTGGATCATCTCCTTGAATCATTTTTACCCACCCTTTCTCCTGTTCATACTTTTCTTTCCTGTCAAAATGGATAACAAAGTGAGCGGATTCTCCAAGTTTGTAAGTACCCGACCACAGAAGTGTGACCCCTGTGAAGCCTTCGCCGACGAGCGGGGTTCAGCAGCGTCACGGCTACTGAAAGCATGTCTTGGTCATGTAGTAAGAACCACTAATGCTCATTCAAATTCAATTCTCAGATTGGCTTGCCTCCAAGCGAAGCTATACAAGAACTGAACGAAGCCGGAGAAGTTAAAAGTTGCAAAGAAGTCCATGCGGGTGACGTTGGTGTGGAGGAAGTTGCTGACGTGTCGGAACTTCGGGTGGAACGATCAGGTGGCGAAGCCTTTGACGAGCCAGATGCTGAAGAAGTGGATGAATGTGCCGTACCGGCCATTCAAGAGGCGCAAGAGGTTGAAGAAGAAACATATTTTGAAGAGACGCGTGCATTGGTGGCGAAAAATAAAGAGGAGCCAAGTTCACAAGAAAGGCCCTCAGAAAATGTCAAGCGTTCGTTGTCTTCCCAAGAAGAAGCGGGACCATCGAAGATAAAGCGTCGAAAGACGAGCAAGCCAAAGTCTCGTGGTGGCAGGAAATCCGCACGCTCAAGCGGCAAGAAAAGAGGACGAGAGTCTGAGGACTCTGATAAGAAGAACAAAAAGAGAAAAAGAAGTCCTCAGAATGCAGCAGAAAACGATGTTGAGATGCGGTATGAAGTAGAAAGAATTGTGGATTACACAGTTTACAGGGTTAGTGTGTTCTTGCCTTTCGATGTTCAATATCCTATTGGCTAATCATTCCTTTGCAGAGAATAGTTGTCTCATACGAGGTGAAGTGGACTGGCTACCCGGAGTCGGAGAACACGACTGAACCAGCTCAGATATTGCACAGGTAAAGCAGTGATTCTTTTTTCTTCTTCCTAGATTCTGCACTCTAAAAAATTTCAAAGCGATTGCCCGGATCTTTGTGCTGAATACTGGGAGAACCGTGAACCACGCCCCAAGAATGCCCCGACGAGCAGACACCTGAGCACAGGAGAGAAATGAGGAGCTTTGACTAGAGTTAAGCTCAGGTGGTGAGCATACCAGGCCAAGCACACAGTTAATTTAAGGCACCTCCTTTTTCGTCGCTCCTCTCTTATCCAATAAAATACATTCATTGGCACGGGAACGGCTGCATGTAATACCTGGTCTTGCAGATAGTCAGATTCAATGCACTTTGAAGGATGAAACTTTAAGTCTATAAATAGTAGGGAGCACCGAGTATCTATAGAGACAAAAAGGATACTCTTTGCTTGCAAGTTATCGAACAAGTCCTTCTAAGAGTGGATGCCATCCGTGAACATGGCCCTTGAATATATTGATAAGTCTAAACCCCATCATTCTCTTGTAGCACTGGATGCCGACGTAAAAGATCCCGCATGTGGCGCTACCGAGCGAGGTAACGGCGTGAATAAAAGCCATAGAAACAAAGACAGCATGCGCACAATTCCCGAATCCGTTGTCCGCTTAGCCAACACCTGAATATGTTTCACAGTAGCAATGTCGATACAGTGTTGCCTGCGAGCTACGCTCTGTGGATGTCCCAAATCACTGTCGGTGCAAGGAGTACCTAATGCCCCAGAGAAGCCTTAATCACTCCGACGAATTACACATTTCACACGCCGTGGCGGACACGCCACACCTTACACCTATCTCTGCACTGCTTTTTTCGATGTCTTGCTTTCAGTTATTTAACACCATCTTTCAGCCATGTAGTGATCGTACTCGTGTTCACTCGAATACCGTTTCCGGTTAAATCGAATTGAGAACCTCTGTAACGAGCCCGGGCGGGGCTATCAAAGATGAGCCACTTGTGTCGACCAAGTATCAGTCGAGAGGGGCGCTGCATGAAGATGGAGCAGTGCCGGAGTGAAGCCTCATGGTGAGTACACCTACCAGTTTTTGTCTATTTTCTTTAAAAAGAAACCTATGCTTTTCTCTACATACTCTGGATATTTCCAATTCATTTTCTCTGGTGTCATTGGAAGAACTGGGTAATGGAAGCTGTCGAACAAAGTATGACGAAGCTGGACTTATGCAGGTGTACGCAAACTTTCTGTATTGGAGTGCACGTCTTTCCCCGGGGTATCACGAAAAAATAGGAAATGGGAACAGGCAAACTTTTCAGTCTCTTTTTCAATAGTTTGTTCACCACCTTCTTCAGACCCTTTTTCAAGTCTAATCATGGAGAACTATCACGACGAACACATGTCCCAAATGGAGTTGGAAGAGCTGACAAGGAAAACAAAAGACCGTCTCCAGCAGGCAGTTCAGGCTGATTTTTATGTTGCTGATGAAGATGACGCACGAACAAGACTCCTCCAAGCTCCCGAAGTGTTACAGTCAGGCTGAATGATCCTTGGTAGCGTCTACGCAAGCAGGCATCTCTATCGCGATTGACAGAATACGGGTGGTTCATCGGATGGGCTGCGTTGCTACGGGAATATGACGGCTTGGAACATTTGGGAGAAGAGGCTTTCTAGATCAACGTTTCGGTGGAAAAGCCGTTAAAGAAGGAGCAAGAAAGGCAAGGAAATAAGGAAGCGGAGTCTTCAACTGCAGGAGTGAAGAGAACGTTATGTGAGGTCGTGGAAGAGGAATTGGATGATGATGAGTACTTGGATAGTAAACAAGATCGAAGAGGGAACAGAAGAGCAGAGCATCCAAGAAGAGGAGCAAGAGAACCTTTACAAATAAAGTACCCGCGGGATATATCGATAGAGTACGCAACGAAAAAATGCAATAGTTATATGAATAATGTTGTTAAATCAAGTGGATATACACCTGGAAAAGCATATCGTTGATTGTAGAGATCGTTCGTTATATTGGGACTATCGATTTATCAAATATTGATACATCGCGCGGATACTGCATCATGAACTGTGCCCACCGAACGTCGACGTGACTTTGTATGGAACTATGAGGAACGAAGGTGAATAAGTTAGAAGAAAAAAGAAGTAGCGTGTCTGCCAAACAGTAAGAATCTAACACCCACTAGTCTGTCCAAGTAGAGTAGAAAAAAGGAATAAGAATATAACCTGTCTAATTTAATAACCTGTCTAAAATAATAAAGATGACCAGTCCCAAGCTAGACTTTGCGTAACATATATGGCCTCTACAAATTAATAACCTCTCTAAATTAGTGATTCGCCTTGTTCCCAATGGTATTAATTTAGATAGGTTCGACTGTACCCACTAGCCTTAATATTGTCTCAATTTAGCGCAAATTTGG